>LJJS01001581.1:61215-95536 GCA_001447215.1 Diaporthe aspalathi
CATTTCGCCCTCGGCAACCATGAGCAACCTCAACCTGCCCATCCGGACTTCGCCCACGAGTGAGCGCAACCAGCAGAGCAGGAATTATTTCACCAGCTATGCCCTGCCATCATCCACTGAGGCAATCAATGGGCCTGTCAGGGAGCCTATCAGGGACTTCGCGCCAATAGCCGACAGACTGATCGTTGGTGTCGATTTTGGGACGACATTCTCGGGGTGAGTTGGGTGCCTATCCTGACTGTTTCTGCTTGGTCACATCTGCTTGGTGCTTTTAGCCTAGGCTGCTCCTCCCCTTCCGGCATGTGAAGAGCCATTCCAGACTGACAAGCACTCTCAGTGTCGCTGCCGTCTATACCTCGAACCCAGATGATGTCGAGATCATAAAGACCTGGCCCGGGGGTAATGGAATCACCTCGGACAAAGTGCCTACAGAGATATCTTATGAACTACCCAAAGATGCGCCTCCCGGGTCGAAGCCAACCGTGAAATGGGGCTTCCAGTTCAAGCCAGAGGAGTCGCGTCTGCGCTGTATCAAACTGTTCTTGGACCGGTCGCAGAAGCTACCATTCTATGTGAGCCCGCTCGAGACAGCGGGGCAGCTCAAGAAATACAAGAAAACGGTCGTCGACGCCGTGAGCGACTACCTGACTCAGATATACAGCCACACAATGGACACGCTCACGCGACGGTATGGCGAGTCGTTCATGGCATCCACCAAGGTCGACTTTGTGCTCACATGCCCGGCGGTGTGGTCTGATTACGCCAAGAACACGACCCTCCAGGCAGCTGAGAGAGCAGGCATGGGCGCAAAATCGTCCATACAGATGATCAGCGAGCCCGAGGCGGCCGCGGTATATACGCTCAAGGCCATACAGCCGAATCACCTCAATGTTGGAGATAACTTTATTGTATGCGATGGTGGTGGAGGCACAGTAGAGTAAGGGCCACCCCGCCATCCCTGGTCACCCTCGTGATAAGTGCTGACTGGGTCACAGCCTGATCGCCTACAAAATAATTTCTCTAAAGCCGCTCAAGGTGGAGGAGTCGGCCGTAGGGACAGGTGGGCTCTGCGGCAGTGCTTTTCTCAACTACCGGTTTGAGGAACATGTCAAGACACGGCTTGGCAAGACTCGTTTCGACGAGATGAAGGCCAAGAAGGGGAAGACCTGGCAGATGGGCCTGCGGTACTTTGAGGAATTCGTCAAGCGGAATTTCAACGAGGACGAGCACCAGGAGATCAACATCCCCTTCCCAGGCCTTGCGGACGACGAAGAAATCGGCCTCGACTCGGGGTTCTTGGTCATGACTGCCGCCCAAGCCAAGGAGATCTTCGAGCCCGTGGTCAAGGAGGTCTGTGACCTCGTCCAGGGCCAGGTCGACGGCCTCCGCGCAAAAGGCGGCATCGTGTCCGGCATCATTCTGGTTGGTGGCTTCGGCCAGAGCGACTACCTGTATCGACGCCTCAAGTCTCATTTCACCAGCGCGGCACCCCCACCGTACAGCGAGCGGCCGACACACGCAAGTGCTCTGAGCAGCGCCGGCGACAACTCTTCTATCGAGGTCATGCAGCCAGTGTATGCCTGGACCGCGGTGGTCCGTGGCGCGGTGCTCAGAGGGCTCGAGGGCAACATGGTCATCTCGAGAAAGGCGAGAATGCACTATGGAACCAGTTATGCGACCGTGTTTGACGAGGACAAACACTCAGTCAGTGAGCGGTACTGGAGCCCGCTGTGGGAGAGGTGGATGGTGAGCGATCGGATGCAGTGGCACATTGCCAAGGTAAGAGAGCCTGCACGCTGCCTGGGGGAAACGCGGTGTCTCTTTGGTGGTGGTTACAAATGCTGACAAGCGGAGCAGGGCGACGCCATATCGCCACTCACACCAATTGCGTTCCACTATACGAGGAACTTCAGGCCGGGCCAGTCTCTGGTGGTGACGGACGATCTGATTGCGTGCGAGGCTGACGAGCCTCCGGCGGCATATACGCGCGACCTGGTCCACGTGTGCAAGCTCACCACGGACCTGAACGCAGTGCCTCGAAGCCTGTTCACCCGCCTGACCACGACGAGGGGGGTCGAGTTTGACAACCTGGACTTCACCCTCGAGATGATTGTCGACAGTGCGGGCTTGGGCTTTGAGCTGAAGGTCGACGGGGTCAGGTACGGCCGCGTGGACGCGGATTTCCAGTGACGAACATAAACCTGGAGGGCGACGGCTGGCCGGCGTGGGAGTCTCCTGGAAATGGAGCGAGTGCCTTGCGATCGCAAACACCGCCCGCGTCGTGCGTGGATTTAGTAGGTACAGCGACATAGTACAGTATACGAAAGAGAAAGCGTCCAGGCTTTGTTTGAAGATGCTCAAAAGAAGTCTTGGCAGAGATATCGGATATTCGCACCCACAGGAACAGACGATGCAACAGTGGGCATGTTGCACATCTAAAGCCAGGCAGAGACTCATGCTCCCAAGCCTTACCAACAACACCCACACCCCATGACACCCCCATCGCCATACAGTACAACTGAGTAATACTCTCAATCAGCACTCAGGTATGCGAACGATCTCTGAGGTCTGGATTAGCCTCGGCCATGTGTGAATTGATTGGGCTTATAAATGGGACGTTAGTTGCGACCTCTCCTGCTTGCTCAAGTCGACAGAGGCATATATATATAATGAAGTTATGGCGCATTGATTTGATGATGTACACACCGGTGCACACTCCCATTGTTGCAGGCCCGAAATATCTGACTTCTTGCCAAAAGGGCACACCGCCTTGGAAAATCCCCCGCGTAGCACACACACAAGACACCACACCCTGTCACGATCTGGCCTGTTCCTCACAGAAAACAACGCAGCCGAGGAAGCTGACCGAAGAGGGTGCGCGGGCCCTCTCTCCGTGCGCGCGCGATGCGCCCGTGAGGCGTCCAGGTGGTTCGCGACACACACACACACACACACACACACAACAAAAAAAAAGGCGGACGTTGCAAGGGCCCCCCGTATCCAAATGCATGACGGGTCGCTTGGTTAGGCGTCCATTTCCTCGTCCGCCCTCATACAAGCCGGGCGTAATCAGCACAGCCACCATCATCCTGTCTTTCCCGCCATTTTGATACGGGCTGGGGGCCTGCACGCAACACCGCGTGTATATGGAATTTTTTCTTTTCACCCTTGCTGTTTTCCCGAGGCGGTCTGGCCTGGTTTTGCCACCGGCGGTGCCGAGTGAATAGTTATAAGACCCCTTGGTTTAGCCTTCTTTCTTTCTCACACTCCGTCTCTATCCCACTTCACCCCGCTGAGGAAACTCAGCGGACCCATGGGTCCCGTCTCACGTATTCTGGGGGAGTCAAAAAAAATGAATTCACTTTGATTGGCTCAGAACCTCCCATCGAATCAAAATACAAGAAATGAAAGAAAACTAAAAATCACCCATCCTTTTTCCCCATGTATCTCTCAGGATTGCTACTCAAAAAGGAAGGCTCCTCCTCCCTTTTCCCACTCAGTCCAGGCCTCGTCCTCCCTCAGGATTGAAATCATTTAGCTCATCAACTTCGTTTCGTCGTCCATTCAATCTTCAATCATCAATCATTCAATCTTGGCCCATGTGGGGTGGGGGGGGGTGGTCGGACAGAACGGAAGCCGTGCCACCTGATACGGAAACGCAAACCCAACCTGCCACGACATATCCTACTCCCCGAAGGGACAGCCTCGCCAGAAAGACAAATACGGAAAACTGGCAAACATGCTCATCGGAAGCGCCGGGCCACGGGTGCCTGCGTCTCATCCGCACTCGTTAGAACAGCCGAGTACCCGCCACGGCGCCCCCCGGGACAGGATGTGGAAGCGGAAAAAGAAGAGTGGCCACAGGCCACGGAGTTTTTTTTTTTTTTTTTGTGGCCTTTGCGGGAAACGAATGTGATGGGCGGTCCTACAGGATGGCCCCCCTTTGCTGAGTTCGGTTTCGAGGCGCGGTCCCCAGCCCATGTGCTTGTGTCCCCGGAAGCTCACGGCGAACCCGAGTCGACCGAGGACGATGGATACAAGCGCAACGAGTCCCCCCCACGGTGACGCAGCACCGTTGGGCTGGAAGATCAACGGCGCCCAGATGATCTGTGGCTGCGGTCATGATCCCGGCGGTGCTCGGATCGCTGGTGGCGGTGGTGGCGCCTACTACTACCGCTTGGACCGGGGGCGACTTCCTCTTCGACCCGTGGGAGGCCGCCATGGCTGCGATGGCCCCTGTGGTCACTACGACTGTCGTGGTGGCCTCTGTCGCCTGGTATTTGTGGTATTGTCCTGGGTGTCACGATATTTTGGTACTGCTGCCCGTTGATGAGGCCCTGCTTGCGGAGGTGCTCGACGAGGTACCCATCTGTCTGCATCTGTGCGGGCCGGAACCCATCGTGAACAATGTGCTCACGAATGTGCTCCATCCGCAGATTGAAGTTGAAGCGGGTATCGCCAGCCGAGGTCTGCCTCGCGTCGTACGTGTATTCGTTACAGAACCCTGGAAGCCTATGGGATCAGCCACCGCCCCTGGCCTGACCGAGTTTCACACTGCGAAATAGGGTTACTTACAGCATTTCAACTTCGTCGGGAACCTGCTCTGGAGGTGTGACTCGACATGGTCCATCCAGCCTTGCATGTCGTCGCCAGGGAATACTCTGTCGCAATTCGTGAGGTTACGGAACTCGCACGGCAGTTCGTGACGCTGGTTCGCCGGGCGTTGGCGATTGATGGTGTTGTTCACGTCGGTCTGGTCACTCCGTGTTGAGGGAGCAGAGGATACCTCGGTCCCGTGGGAGGATGGTGTGTTGCTCCACCCACTCGTTGAGCTACCACCGTACGACGAGTGCACGGAGCTGCCGCTCACGGATGTGGTGTCATATCCCGCATAGCCGGCATAATCCGAGGCAGTGGGTGGCTGGCTTCGATAGTCGTACCCACCTGTCGAGCTGGTGGCAGGAGTTGTTGAATAAGAGTTGTTATATGCGGCATCGCCGCCATATAACGTTGCTGGCGATGGCGTGGCCGACACCAAGCTCTGCTCCGTCAAGCCATATTGGCTATCGACAGTGTATGGTGCCGCATAGGAAGTGCTGTATGGATCTGAGTACGATACATAGGCACGGGGCGTATGGGAGTCACCGGCATCACTCAAGCTGAGAGATGCGAAGGATTGCTCGTAGTCCCCCTCCGTGGCTCTTCCCTTGCCCTTGGCGGATCTGGTGCTCTGCATGGTAGACTTCCACTATGCAGATGATGACAAGGCTTGGAGTATGCAGTGACGGTTCGTGTGTGAGGTGCAAAGAACAGCAGGGGAGAGGCTGGTGCCAGAGTGGGAGAGGAATGACGACCCAGCACCAAACCTCAACGGGGGTAAGATCACATATTATACACCACCGAGTTCGCGGGGGAGAAGACTAACAGTGTGCAGATGTGTGCCGACCATCTCGGGTACCTCTTCCCTTCAGATAGGGTACATGAGAGGGTCAAGCGATGATGCTGCAGCCCTCCCACGCTGTGATAGATGCACGCAGCGGGCTACCCCTGCTTGGGCTTGACAAGCTATCCCCACAAGCAGCACCGAACACCGTGCAAGCTGATGCGATCAACTCGTTCGCCCGAGACCGGTTTGACAGCCCGCCGGAAGAGGATGAAGTTCCGGATCGCGTGCGACTTCGCGATTTCTCTCGCTTCAGGTTGTGCTATGTCTCGCGACGTGGACGTTCGACGCCTCATATCTGATGCCTCACTCGACCCCCCCCTCACCTCGCAAACACGTCGAGGACCGAGGACGATCAACAGACCGCCACTGGCTGACGACAATCTCGAACCTGTTCAAGCGTATTCGGTTCTACGGCGATCGAGGACTCCGCACTTATCCCACCCGACCAGCTCTGTCGCATGAGATAGATATGCACACCCTCAGATGGCGTGTTGCTGCAAAATGCACAAGGCCCACCAGTGCGAAACCTTGGCGCATCCTCCGCTCACTGCCACATTCGGGGCCGGTGCCTCTGGCGATTGGCTGACCCCGAGCTTCACGTACAAAGGGACTGGTTTTATCGTGTGAGTGGCCTATGTCGATGTTATATGCTTTTGTAATATTGTTGATGCTAGGACAGCAGCTCGGACTGAACTCTGTCAGTACCCGGGCAGCCTGGCCACAATTGCCGTGGCACCCACCCCCCCTCGGCGATGGAAGCTGTGGTGCGTCAAGCCAAGAACAGCCTCCGTGCCATGTCGGCAGAAGCCACATCCTCAGGTGGGAGTGGCCTCCGGCTGTGGACAGTCAAGGCCGCATGCGGTCCAGGTCGATACGCGCCCAGGTGGCTTTTGTTCTCGTCTCACCGCAAGACTCCCCACGATTTGTATGGTTGCCAGCCTGGTCGCTCCCACGATTCACCAATCGCACCGTCAACCCGTCAATATCGTCTCGAGCTCTAGCGGTCTGGCTATCATGCAGGAAGACGTCTCCCATGTTGCATCGATGTGCCGGCTCCGGCTTGGGCCAAATCCCCGGAGGGTTCCGCCGTCCGGCAAGTCGGGTGCTTTCGACATGTGAGCGACCAGTTTTCTGAAGCCTGCAACAGCTCCCAATTTATCCAGTCTATGGGGGATGACTCGGATCGAGCCATGACACCAATTCCTCAATGCGGGCTGGAAACGCACGATCACGTTGGACGGGCCTCAGAGCATGGGCTGCCAATTTGGGTGTAGTAGGTACTGCATGCAGCATGCACAGGCTACCGACCTTCCCCCCCAGGAGTGCTGCATAATGAAACAAGGTCGAAGGAGAGTCGCTCGGGGTGGGATTTTGCAAAACCCCCAATTTTTGAGGCTCTGCCCCTTCCATGAGTAAGCAGATGGGCGCGTCTCAGTGCTGCCCCCCTTCCCCCCTCCCACCCACACTGCTTCCACGCTGCTGCAGGATGCATCGCTTTGCCGGCCAATCACCGCATGTGGGATGGAGCGTCTTCACGAGTCCACTCTGACAATGCCCAGATATCTTTGGGTCGACGTGCTCTCTTGAAGTGACTCAGAGCAGTCACACCGGTGGCGACTAAGTCGAGGCACATGATTGACTTTCTTCGCCGATTTGACGATCCCATTACACGTCAGGCCCCGCGTGGGCCGGAAGACATCCCGCTCACCCGGAAAGGTCCTTGCAGCAGTCTGTAGACAAGGCGACGGCATCGGTTGACGTTGTGAGCACTGGGTGGATGGAATGGTCCCTCGGTGAGAGACTTGGGTAATTATTGGCGCGGTCGTGGCCACTGGCCAAGATCCTGGTGCCGGGGCCCGGCTTCCAGGAGCGTCTGAGCACAAAAGGACCGAGGAATTAAAGACCTCAGTCGTGTTATGGTGGCACTGCGCGCGTCGTGAGGAAGGCAAAGAGCCATGGTGCCCTTTCGTGTCTCTCTGTACGACTGATATCAAGCGGCCGAGGCGACAACAGCTCGGCCCCTGACGCAGTGTACGCAGTGTACGCATATGCGTAGGACCGGAAGGAGCCTTCCGGCGTCTGCTAAGCCGCAGACCGAAGCTGAACACATGGTATGATCCTAAGATCATGGGTGACGTTGGTCTGTTTATTCCGGGCTGCAGAGAACCCTGGCTTTCGATATGATGTTTCTAAACTGTAGCTGCCCGCCATTCTCGTCGCCTTGTTTGACCAGGCCCGGAAAGGTGACACAGGATATTTGTCTTTGGACGAGAGAATCCTCATCCTCGCCGCCAATGTCCTCCATCGTGGCATGATCAAACATGATCTGCTGATGTGGCACTATCTCAGGCATCCATACCTCGAAGGCGGCCTTTTGCACGACGAGAAGTCGCGCCAGGTCGATCGCGCTGTTTACGAGGTGCCGTAACGCGCTAAGCCTTGCATCTGTGGAGGAATTCGCTGGCGCAGCACTGCTGTCAGCGTTGGCGGCGCTGTCCGATGCAAGGGAATCTACGACCCTGTTGACGTGGGCGACGACAGCGTCAGCTGTTTGCGACGTCTGTACCTGCATCTTCTGTACCGCCTCCTTCTTCAGGGTCGCCAGGGTCACAGACCGCCATTGGTTGACGGATTCGACAGGTCCTGTACGTCGTGTAAGCCCCAAATGTCTCAGACAATACTCCGGAAGGGTGTCAAGGGCCTATGGTCGTGACCACTTACCGAAAGATGCCATCAGTCTCTCGGTTTCCCTTAGCTGCCGTTCCTGATCAGGTGACAACCCCACAAAATAAGCTCTGAATATCCTGTTCACCAAGATCCTGGACACGGTTGACTGCAGGAGATGGACCTTGGCCGTCTGGGCCAGCTCCTCATACATGGGCACGAGGTCGGCAAGCTCCTGTAGTGCCGGCTTTCCTGCCTTGGAAAGGTCGATCTTGACCTTCCGGAAATACGTGATGACCCAGTTCTGCAGGCTGTTGCCCAGGTTGGCCATCCCGGAGGTAAAGACCTCGTCACTCGTGGTGCCGTCCGCCCTCGTGCTGGTGCTCACCCACTCCTTGAGGCCCCTGATCTGGGCCTGGAGGCCCCGTATCTCATCCTCGCGGCCCTTGAGCTCCGCCCTCAACGCGTCCCTCCAGCCCCTGGTAAGGGCCTCGGTCTCGGCCTCACGCGCTCGCACCTCGTCCCTGAGCAGGCGCAGCTCGGTGTCGGTGCGCAGGAACTGCTGGTTCAGGGCGCTGTGCTTGGCCTGCCAGAAGGACGCGGTCTCGCTCTCGTTGCGCGAGAGCTTGTCGAGCTCGCGCTGGAACTCGGCCTCCATGCGCTCCATCTCCCGCTCCAGGGCGGATATCCGCGCGTCCTTCTCCTTCAAAGCCCCTGCCTCTGCGGCGGAGGACGACAGCGCCGAGGCGGCGAGCGAGCGCGTGCTTGGCGCGTTGCTGCTCCGCCGCGACGTGGGCGCGGCGGTGGCGTTGCCAGTGCCGCCGCCGCCGCCGCCGCCGCCGCTTGGCGTGCGAGATGGGCCCTCGGGGCTCGGCGACGAGCTGAGTTGGGCTCGGGGTGGGGCTGCAATGACATTGTTGGCGCGCACCGCAGACGAGGACGAAGAGGACGAGGGTGCGGGCAGCTCCTTGCGCGGGCTGCCGCCGCGGAAGACGTGGGTCGGCCCCTTGGGGACACCTGCTCCCCCGCGCTTGTCCGGGGGGCTCATCGGGGCGGAGAAGCGGCTCTCGAGCTGTTTCGAGCTGTTGTGGGCTTGTGTTCAATGTGCGGCGGTGCTTCCCGCGTCAGCCTGGCCTGGCTGGTGGTGTCCGCGAGTCGTAGTTGTCGCGGCCGGGGTTCAGGGCAGGAAGTAGTTCGAGGAGGGGTAGCCGTTGCGAGTCTCGACAAGACAGCTGCATGGTGAGTAGGAGACCCCGGAAGAGGAGGGCAGGACGGCTGGAGGGCTGGAGAATGGGGAGTCTTGTTGAAGGCGAAGACCCTTAAATTGGTGCCTGGCCTCTCGCCTCATGACAACCAGCTACTTTTGGAAGGCTGAAGATGGCATAGCCTCCCCAAGCTTCTGTTGGCGCTTCACGTCAGATGTGCAGTCAGTTCCGTACGTTACTAAGCGCTGGAAGGTCAGCCGCTCGCTGCCATCCGAAGAGGAAACAGGGGATCAGCCCTACAATTTGGGGGGGTTCCTTGGAGCCTGGGTTCAGGGGTATGGACGGCCCCGGATCTGCCCAAGCTTAATACCAACCGACCACTGCCATACCGCCGACATATCACAGTGCCCTAAACCTCAAGTTGTGCTGTTAACAACACCCCCAAACTGTTCGATTTCAGAGCCGGACTGACAACACAGCCTGGGTCGTCCAGCCCCTCACCCCTCGAGGCCAATGAGCCGGGTACTCAGGCGCATCAAGATGGCCTCCTCGCATAAGACGAAGGCGCCTCCACTGACGCACTTCGTTTGTATCCCCCTTGTGACCCCGGCGTCCCGGCCCCAGCTGTCTCAGAGCATCGCATCCTTCCGGGATGATGTGACTCGGCCGAAAGCCCTGGGAGGGTTTGACCTGCCCTCGGATGCGGTCCGGCCTGTGGGCACCTTGCACCTTACCCTGGGCTTGATGTCGTTCCCAAAGGACGAGGAACTGGACCGGGCCGTCGAGCTGCTCAAGTCGCTCAAGCTGCGCGACATCGTGTCCAGCGTCAAGGCTCCCGTGGTTCCCGGCTCTGCGGGCGAGGAGACAACCAAGGACCTGCCGCAGCAGCCGCTGATTACCCTGAAGGGCCTACACACCTTCCAGGAGGCGGACAGGGCCACGGTGCTGTTCGCACCCCCCTCAGACCAGGCCGGGGTGCTCTACGGGTTCGCGGAGAAGGTCAAGGCGCTTTTCAAGGATGCCGGCCTCCTGGCGCCTGACGACCGGCCACTTCTGCTGCACGCGACCATCGTCAACACCATCTACGTAAAGGGGAACCGGAACAGTAGCCACGGCGGCAGCAGGAAGAGGAGAGACCGAGCCTTTGTTGCCGACAGCCAGGCGATTATGGATCGATACGAAGACCAGGTCTGGCTGGAGGACGCGCCGCTGGAGAAAATCGCCATCTGCAAGATGAGCGCCAAACCCGTCGAGGAGAACGGCGTGGTGGTGGACGCCGCCTACGAGGTTGAAGCCGAGGTGGGATATTGAAGGAGGCATCCCGCACCAAGCCGTGTGTTGCCCTGCATGTAGCAGATACTCGGTGGGACACACCCTCGAAAGGCGGACCTCCTAAGAAAGAAGACAGATATTGCAGAGAAAGATCAACCGCACAAACGGAGGGTACACGATCAATTCTACAACATCTACAACACCTACTGCCCATAATACCTACTCCCACCCAGACCTACACATCCAAACCAAATATGCCCAGATCAACCACTTTCAGAACACACATACCCATGGTATATCTATACACCTGTGTACCTCTGTAGCCTCCATTCTTTGCTCTGCATATCTCAGGCAACCGCCCTTAGGATACCCAGCCAACCTTGCCGCTTGGGTCAACATTCCCCAGATGGCTGGACAGTTTTGTAAGTCTGACCACTTGGCATCTAATTACTTGGCGTTAGATACACTGCACGCCATTGAGTATGGATCCTATATGTGTTGTCGCGTATTTTCACCGAGTAAAATGCTCCTGGGAGGGACCAATCTCTTTGGCCAGGTTTCGCTTGGCAACAATAGTCTCGAGCACGGAAACCCGGGTGGGTGGTACCCCGGTGACAACCTCATTCATCCCTCATTCAGACTCGGCATTCCTCACATCGCGGCAATGGGCAGGGTTGGTCGCGCCGGTGTCTCATCGGCGCAATCTGAGTCACTGTAGCTCTCATGCTCCTGTAGGCCCGAGTGTACAGCTACACAGTGCCCTGTCCACCAGGCCAGAGCTTGAATCATCTCGCTTGAGGAATACCTCTTGGAGACTCTCTATTCCATGGCCAACCCCCAACTCCCCGGTCCTCTAAGTGTCTACTCTAGGTACCAGCTCCAATACTGAGGATTTCCAGGAATTTCATGCCCGAAATGTGGACCCGAAATGTGGAATCAGTGTAGCAAATAAGACTATAGTGCGCAAGCGGAGCCGCAAGAACGACAAGCAAAGCAGGGAGGGACGAGTACACATAGGACGGCGCAGGGGCGATGTCCCAAGTCCAGTCCGGTAGGATTGATGCTTCTAATGGTCTTATGATGGGAGCTGCAGGACAAGACAAGCGTGGCAGCTGCCACAAGGCAATCCTTCAAAGCTGGTTAGAACATTCCAGCGCCCACACATCTCCACCAAATTAGTCTTCGAAGAAGGCTTGAGCCTTGTGCAATACAAGTAATCTGATGACAAGGGGCCGGCCGTTAGCTCTTCTTCAAATAAACCCTGAAATAAAACAATGGTATCCTGAGAAATGCAGTCCAGAGGCAACGGCTTCGGCCCTCGAGACCGCCCCAAGCCGCCAGGTCATCCACCGGCCCTCGCGGGTACCCCCGAAAGCCCGCTCGCCCCGGGGGTTTCTGCCGATGAGGCAAGAGGCTTCCCCGCCCGTTGGAGGCGAGCGTGCCCAACGGAAGTTCGATGAAACATTGGCCGGGCCGAGGCATCAATCTTCATTTTCATTGGTCTCGGAATCGCTATTGAAGAAGACCTTGAGCTCCTTCTCGAGTTCGGCGAAGTCGACCTTTACTGTCTTTAGCGCCTCGGTGATCTTGCGGAGGCAGACCTCTTCATCGGGCTCATCGGTGCCATCGAGTGTTTGCTTGTGGCCGTATTGTTGGATGACCTGGCAACTGTCTCGGACCTTATTGAAACCAAGGGTGGCTGATGACCCCTTCAAAAAGTGACCGAGGCTGGACAGTTCGCTCAGGTCCTTCTCCTCACTGGCACAGGTGGCGGTTGTCAGTTCAGGTTCGAGGACGACTTCGCATGCGTACAGCCTCGGGAGACTGGGGATTGCTCATGCCGAGGAGGCGATGAAAGCAAGAAACAGGTTGGTGCTAGATCACTCACAGGGCATTGTCCATCTTCTCGAAGGTCTCCTCAACCTGCTCGAAGAAGTTGAGGACTAGGGGCTTGGAGAACTCGCGCTCGGTCTCGTCCTCGTCCATCTCCAGGATCTGGGAGAAGGTGCCCATGTCGACATGGTCGCCAAAATCCGGCAGGGCCTCCTCGTTCTGTGCAAGGCGCCAGTCAGCTGCCAGATCGAGCAATAGCAGGGCGACTTGGGGCGTTCGGGTGGATGGATGACTCGGCGTGGATCAGGAAGCCAGGCTCTCACCGACGACATACCTCGGGCATTTTGACAGAGTCCCCAATGCGCAGCGTACCTGTTACTGCGTGCTGCTATGTGAAGAAGGGAGGGGTTCCCTAGCTGGTAGGGGAGGAGCAGCGGGTGACAGTGTGGGAGGGCGAAACCTGGTCGGTTGCTACCAAAATATACGTGGTCAGCCGCAGCGCACAGAAAAAGAACATGTGGGTCCGACATTGCGGGCCATGAGCAGAAGCGGGCCGGTGTGATGCAAGAGGGGACGGGCATAGAGGTGGGATGGGGCGGGCGTCCAGGGCAAATCCAGGCAGAATTCAAAGCATTCACTCGGGCCTGTGGTCAACGAAGTCCCTGACACGAGTGCCTCGCAGAGGGCTGACAGAGAGGACCGTTTCTAGGCGCTCGCATTGCTCACCCTGGCACGAGCAAAAGGATAGCAGGCAGGGCAGCAAACAGGGTACGTGGTGGCATCTACAGCAGGTTTTGAGCTGCGAGGGGCAGCAGAGGGCATTGGGGAGGAGAGCGAGAGCAGATTCGGGTGACAAGTGCTTGATGACGGAGGGGCATGTGCGTGACGTAGTGGCGGCAGACTCACCTGACACGGACGAGAAGTAGGTGTCGAGTCGGCAAGAGGCTCTGACAAGTCTCAAGGTTCTGACCCAGAGGCGTCGAGATGAGGATATTTCAGGACCGTGCTGGCGGGGGTGGGCAGCAGGACTGTAGCGACTGTGAGGCCCGGGTGGGATTAGCGTTGTAGACGAGTGGGTGTATGCGACGAGGTCGACGAGGCCTTGGGGCGGAGGTGGCCGGGATGTCGAGTCTGGGGGGGCGTACCTGGTAGAAGATCGATGGGACCAAGTCCCAGAAGGGAGAAGAAGCCAAGTGACAGGCGGGCGGGCTACCGTGTGCCAGATGATGCTGGCTGCTGGCTGCTGGCAACGGTAAGGGCAAGGGCTCAGCAAGTCTGGGATGAGAAGAGAGCTGTGTGCAGCTTTACGAGTAGACTAGCAGACTAGGTAGACTGGATGTCTGTTACTGTGAAGGGGATCGGGGGTGTCTTTTCCTTGGTCACAAGATTAGCAACAAGCGAGAAGCGGAAGGGAAATAAGTTGTGGGTACCCTGGCAGCCCGGATGTCCCACTCGATTGAGGACTATGTATTGTCGACGTGACCTGGTCGAAATGTAGGTACCACGCAGGTCGCCCGCCGTGCAGATCGGCGTGGGCAGGATTCTCGGAGGGGTAAATAGTTTCTATGCGTGAGCACGCGTGGAGGTCTGGGGTCTGAGGTCTGAGGTCTGGGATCTGAGAGGTCTAGGAAGGGGGTGAAAGGTTGGAGGACAAGGGCAAGCCAGGGCAGGAGAGAACCTTGGCCGTGCGCCACGAGCAAGAATACCCTGACAGACAGATCTCGCGAGAGTGAGGGAAGGTGGGCCGAGTGTGTGGCTATAGGGGGAGTGAGAGGGAGGTTTGTGTGTGTGTGTGTGTGTGCAATTTTTTGCTCTCATGCTCCGTCTCCGTCTCTCCGTCTCCCCTCCTCTCTCTCTCTCTCTGCGTCCGTGAGAGTGTGGTAAACTTGCGAGTCCTGCAGTCCGTCCTGCGGTCCTTCGCGCGAAGCCCTCGGTACCCGCACCCAGTGCAAGGCTCGAGCAAGACCGATGATGATGTGACGCTGCCCCACAAAGCGTGGCACAGGGTATCGGGGTCACAGACAGCACGACGTCATTGCCAGGGGGCCCACCTTCCCGTCCTGTCAGCCTGTCAACATAGCGGGCAGGGGCATCAAAAAGCATCTCACACCCAAACCCCGAGACCAATGCTTCCTGTTAAGTAGCCGGCAGTTCCCTCGACTTCCCAGCAACGGATGGGCATAGATCAACCTCGACCCGACTCTCACATCTCGCATTGCCCCGGGAAACACCCATCTCCCTCCCCGCCTCCGTCCGCAGCCTCAGTTGTGGCCCCGAACTAACCAAGCCATTGCAGGCCGAGGCGGTGTCGAGTCGAACTGGGAGTCGACGGTACGGCAGGGCCGGTCACGGGAGGGCAGGGCACGGCAGGGCAGGGCGAGACAGAGACACGACTGCACTCGGCATCAACAAAAGTATCGGTACAAACGCACTCTCTCACACTGAGAATCCCACTCAGGCCTGTCCGACCACCGTCATCGCCCCGTCACAACAGCAGACCTTCAACGTGTTGATATTCTGCGCAGGCCCTGCTCTGCTCTTCCCGATTTCGAGTTCGAGATGGTGTGATCTTTCAGTAGATCGACTAGGGCCCGCCTCTGGCCAGGCCATGTGCGAATGGAGCCTTGCTGACGGCCCAACCAAGCTTGCACGCCCGTCCGCCTGCCAGTCACCAAGCCGCCAACCTTGCCTCATGCGGCTCCAGGTCTGCGAGTCCCCTCAGAGCTCCATAACCGCTACCAGAAGCCATGCGATTCTGTCAGACCCGAGGCGCATGAATGACCGGCGGCTTCTACCGATATAGTCAAGATCTGCACACAGGCCATCTGGAATTCATCCGCCGCGACCTCTCGCCTATTTACCAATCCGAAAGAGCCCCGATCCAGCCCACGGCACAGAAAGGTCGCCCGCGGGCACCCAGGGCCCTTCACGCCCTTCACATTGACCTTGGTTGGCCGGGCAGACTGGGGGTACACTTTCCTAATCCAAAAGCCGGCGGCTCCACTGTTCTCAGCTTAATAGGCCCTGGTATTACCACCTCCCTGGTACACGGCAATCGACCGAGGACACCTGGGTACTCCCCTCGTACAGTACCGGTACATTGGCCCGCACTGCAAAATTCCACCGGTACCAGTCGGTGAGGGGCAGACAGAAGTGTCGACATCTGCTCGGGTTATCGTTGATCTGAGGAGGGTGCGGTGAGCATATGTCTCGCGCGCCGGCCACACCGACCTCGATCAACCGATTCGTCATGCTGGTTGTGAGCAATTAGACTCTGAGCTTTCAGACGGTATACGCCATTGTCCCTCAGTCACACCGATTCTCCGGGCCCCGGCAATGCGGACTGCCTCAGACAAATCACCTCCCAGCCGACGGCTTTTGTCCTAGCGCAGCTGCCGAGGGAGAACCGGCCATCCACTATTCGAGCTACCAGAATATGGCCGTCGTCGCATCTCCACCGCACGTAGAGTACTAGGCAACACGGCGGCGCCACACTTTTTCGATCATGCCCTCGTTACCCATAAAATCCACCTGCTACACAATTCTTGGCGGCGACACCGGCTCGGACGACCCTTTGAGCTTCTCGAAAGTATGGCCCGGGGCTTCCCACTGTTCAGACGTCATATGGCTCCCGCGTCATACCTCTATTAGGGTTCCAAGGCTGCATGCAGCTGCCCTAGACTGCCTTGGGTATCCCTGGACTGGGGATCCTGCAGTCCGTTCCGGCAACGTGCAGGGTTATTCAACTAGCCATCCACCAACGAGACCCCTACTTGAGTAGGAAAAAGTCGTCTGTCTCGTCCGCAGCATCTCCGAAAACCCCGCGCTTTGGTAGGAATTGTGGCATGTCTGGCCTGCCGGGCATACCGGTGCTCCCCACGATCGAGTCAATACCGTTATTCGTGGACTTTGTCCGCAAAATGTGTTCTCCATGCTATGCGCTCTTATTACTTGATCCAGGATGCAAAGGCTTTCCGCATTAAGAGGACGTCACCATGGCTAAATGTGCAGCAGATTCCGGGACAAGCGGCCCCTGGCAGCCTGACCGTGCTACAATACAGCTTCCAATCCTGGTGGGCGTGGCTTGTAGCTAACAGACCGGCCCAATCCTGTCATAGCTCGTCTCGCGAACGTCTCCCTGTTGTCGACTCAAGATAGGCAACACGAATCGGATGCTTACGATAGTTGTGGGTCACGGTCGCTCTCCGCGCGGCTAATAGTGCCTTTTTCATTCTGCCACCCCTAGGATTTTGTGTTGCGGGGTTATCAGATCCACAGTGTGTGGGTGAGACATTCCGCTCATGTTTCCTGTGGCCCAGAGGAAGCCAGGTATCGAGACTCAGCGATCAAGCACTTGAGAACAGTAATTTCATTTGGTGTGAGGTAAGGTCATGATAGATCTGCCCGCGGGAAGAGTCGTCCGCTTTTGTGCATCGCAAACAGTCGTCCACAGGTCTTGGCTATAGAATAGAACCAACTCGCCTAGAAAAAGCCATGCACACCAAGTTACCAGAGTTACACTCCTCTGATAAAAAACAGGTTTTTGACAGCTTCCCCAGCCAGTAAACCCCCCCGACCAACGGTCTGGCCGAGTCCATACCTGCAGGCTTTCCGTGATGCCGGCCCGTCTGCCTGCCGAAAACTTTACAATTCATCAACACCAGCAGGGGCCAATCCTCCGTATGCGTCTGCTAGGGCACCGCCCGACAACTCTGTACGCTAACAATTCGTGACTGATTACCGGAGGCTCAACGTGGCTTGGTTCTTGTGACGCAGAGCCGGGGAGAGGGGCCCGTGGTCAATCTGCTTCCTCTGGAGTCGTGTCCGCGACTCGGCGCGTGGCCCGGGCTCGTCCACGGTTAGTGGTTGAATAGGTACTTGTGCGTAGGTCCCCACGGATGTCACGGCGGGGTGGAGCCCCACGGGCGTGTGGGTACGTGCCGCAATCGTGAAAGTGACGGATTGCGTCGTTCATCGCTGCCTGCCATCTTCTCTTGGCTCAGGAATCGGAGAGCAAATGGCTGCGCTGCTTGCACCCGCCCATCTATGACCAAGCCACCTTGGATGCGACACTCAGTAGCCATGCGGCGTCTTGCCAGCCGCCTTCTTCGGCCTTAGGGGCGGGCATCCGCTGCTCGGACAAGATGGTGGCGCCCTCGAACTGTCTCTCGTGTGGCGTCTCGGGCATGGACACCTCTGCCTCGCCGTCGGAGCCATCTCCGTCGGGATCGTCGTCCTCGTCATTTTCTTCTACGGAGGCCAGGGTCCACCCAAAAATGTTGCCAAACCAGGTGCCCGGCCGAGACTGGCCGTCCTTGACCAGCCTCCTCACATCGGCCTCGTCATCCTGACCGGCCTCGCCGTCGAAGCCAATGGCCTCGAGCTTCTCATCGAGGTTGACAAAGTCCGGGCCGGGCGCGTAGTCGCCAGACTGGCCCTGCGAGGCAAAGTAGCCCTCAATGCTGGCCCGCTCGCCGGGCGTGATCAGCTGGGTGCGGCTGCCAGTGCGGCTCGCGTGGAAGCTCCCGGTGCGGCTGACCAGGGGCGACTCGTCGCCCTCGAAGACGCCCAGGCTGCCCCGCCGGCTGGCTTGCTTGATCGCGATGGCGTTCTCGCGTGCTATCCTCTCCCTCTCGAACATGTCCGGGTCGTGATCGTCCTCGTCCTCGTCGTCGCGGTCCCCCTGCGTGCCCGTCAGGCTGGTCGAGCTCGCGCGGGACACGAGCCATGACTGGCCCTTGGACTCGCGCGTCTCGCTGCTTATCAGCACCCCGGCGCGCAAGAGCCAGTCGCTGTCAGTGCGGCCGCGGGCAGGCACGGGATCCTCCTTCCTCAAGCCGCGGCGGTGCCCGCCGGGCGACGTGGCGCCGGACCTGGGCGTCTTTCCGCCGCCGCCTTGTGGCCCTATTTGGACGGCGGACTTGCTCTTGGGCAGGGGCGTCGCGGAGCCCTGCCGGGAGTGGTGCCGGGTCCTGGAGGTCCCTCGCCGCGGGGAGCGGCTCAGCAGGGAAGGGGTCGTGGGGCAGGATTTGCCCTGAATGTACGAGGTGGAATAAGTGTGGATGTTCACTTCGGTGAACATGATATCAGTGTCGTTGATTGGAAGTTTTGTTGTCAGCGGGGCTAGGGAGAGGTGGTTGAGGTTCGTCGAGGAGCGGTTCCTTCGGCGGCCCTGGCTCGAATGCTGGTTATAAGCAGATGCTGCGTCCATCTTGACGTGTCGTGCGCCTTTGGGGGTAAGTCAGGCCAGGTGGGATTCTGTGTGCACGTATGTAGAGAGAGGATAAACAAGCAGGCCTTGCAGCAGCCAATTGAGCCGGGTGCTTGCTTGTGACAGTGGCACAGGAGGGTGGTGTGGTGGGAAACCGGCTGATGTGTGGCGTGATGGGGCCTGTGGATTGACTCTTGTGATGTGCCTGTCGTGGCTATTGTCGCAACTCCCCGGATTATGAGATGTTCTTGTTTCCAGTCTGAGGCAACATTCGAGGGTCAGAAGGGCCGGAAGGGCAGAAGGTGGGCAGAGGCGGGGTGGGCCAATTGCAGGCCTTGGACAAGGGGGCCTCGAAGCTACCGAGTAGCCGAACGCGACCGGGTGTGCTCCTCGCCTCACTTCAGCGGTGGGCCGAGAGACGTACGTACCCGTGGCTTAACAATCCCTGGCATTGGCCTTAATTAACAAAACACCGACAAAACAACAGTCACGTATTAAATAAGCATGTTCTCAACTTCGTGTGAGCCGTGCTTGTAGCTTGTCTTGTAGCTCGTAGCTCGAAGCTTGTTAGCTCCGACCTGCTTGATTAGGGGATTCGAGCTGCACATGCCATTGAACGCAATTAAGTCAGCATGTCATCAACAGACTGTGAATCGCACTGTGACGTGAATTTGTCGATTTGCGCGTGCATTTGCGAACCGGTGGCCGTCAAATTCGGCAAATTTTTTTTGGATAGGTGACCATTCTGCAGCACAGTGCGTGTAGCCACCCACGGTGCCAGCACATCCAGACTCGCTCTCACCCTCATTCTCACTCTACCTGCCTGAGTAGCAAACGGTCCTGGCAACGACTATTTGCTCACCAGCAAGTGAGCCGGTGTGAAAAGCCATTCAGCCTCCCAAGGTTCTTCGCCAAGTGGCAGGCAGTGCTGCCAAGAGCCTGGTCTCCTGTTGACATCGACTACGATGAGAAATCTTCGCAACATCTGCCATAGAGTCGGCAAGGCCGCCTCAGATATCACGGCAACATGCTGGGACCCCAGCAAGGATGAGGTGCTCATAACCTGCGGCCCAAGTGCCCCCGACCAGAAGATTGAGCTTCTCAGGGTGGTCGACGATGTCACCCGGCAGGACCCAGCACATCCACTGTGAGCCCACGCAGTCACCTCCTTCTCATATCTACAGTCGCTTAGACCATGTCCTGACCACCGCCACAGGTTGTGTGAACGGATAGCTTCATGGGACGCCCCGAGCCCGAACCCAGACCTGCCCGTTGATCGGATTGTGAGCCTCCACTATTTCAGCGACACCACAACGGCATGTCTTGTCCTCGAGGGGGGCGACCTCGTCATCGTGCAGGAGGGCTTGGGCCCTGGGGATGTGCACATTGAGATCATGGGCTCGATCGATGCCGGCATCACATCTGCGCGGTGGTCACCGGACGAGGAGCTGCTGCTCCTCGCAACCAAGGACGGGAACGTGGTCTTCATGAGTCGCAATTTCGACGCTATCGCCGAGGCAGCGGTGACCTCTGCCGACCTTGCAGCCTCCAAGCATGTCAGTGTCGGCTGGGGCAAGAAGGAGACACAGTTCCAGGGTAGGGGCGCCAAGGCAAAGGCTCTTCGGGATCCCACAATACCTGAAAAGGTCGACCAGGGGACCCTCAGCCCCAACGACGACGGCCGGATGGTTGTGAGCTGGAGAGGGGACGGCGCCTATGTTGCTGTCAATACCGTCGAGGCCGCGTCGAGAAGAGTCATACGCGTCTATAGCCGAGAGGGTGTTCTTGACAGCGTGAGCGAGCCGGTCGACGGCCTGGAGGGAGCCTTGAGCTGGAGACCGGCCGGGAACCTCCTTGCTGGCATCCAGCGCTTTTCTGACCATGTTGACGTTGTCTTCTTCGAGCGTAACGGATTGAGGCATGGCCAGTTCACAATACGGTCGACCGAGCTCATTGATGATCCTTCGTTGAACATCGGCCTGGAATGGAACGCAGACTCCACGGTGCTTGCAGTCTCATTGGCAAGAAGCGTTCAGCTATGGACCACGGGCAACTACCATTGGTACTTGAAACAAGAGATCCTTCTGAAATCATCCTTTTCACATGCCTCCTGGCACCCGGAGAAGGCTTTGCGTCTTGCAGTCGCCGACACAGGTTGGTGCACCCACCCGGATCTCTACAAAAGGCCACCGCTGACCGAGAACAAGACAACATACTTCACACGGAGTTCGCCTTTGTCGTGGCGCGAGGCTCACTGATGCCTCCTGATGACTTCGGAGCCGTTGCTGTCATCGATGGCAAGGTGGTGAAGATAACACCATTCCGATCCGCGAACGTACCTCCGCCCATGGCCATGTTCGAGATCTCGGCTAGCCATACCATCATCGACGTTGCTTTTGCCCCCAACAACGAGACCATGGCTGTTTTGCACCACAATGGCGTCGACCTTTACGAGTGGCAGACGAATAATGGTCGGTCACTGGCCCCGAAACTTCTCACCAAGTTCGATTCCGAAATGGACGGCTTGATGAGAACAGCCCTTCAGGTCTGTTTCGCCTCGAGCTACGAGCCCCGCGTACTTTACTTCAACGACGGGCTCAACATCTGTCGGTTGAGCTTCAAGCCCGACGCCGGCGACTTTATAATCGATGATCTGACTCCGCTCGAGAGAGAAGTCATTTTCACCCAAATAGCCTCGTTCACGAGCGCATCCGACAGCGGGTCACTAGCCGAAGCTTGTGTTCAAGCCAGGTCTGGGAAGTTGTTTCGCCTGTCTGAGAAGGACGATGCATTGGGACCTATGGTCGTCCGCTTTCCCCTACAACTCCCATGGGTTGAAACTTTCGAGATCGGCGGTGTATTTATCGCCTTTGGCTTGTCACGAAGTGGACATCTTTACGCAAACTCTCAGTTGCTCGTCAAGAATTGCACCTCGTTCCTGGTCACATGCGACCATCTCATATTCACCACGAGTAACCACTTGCTCAAATTTGTTCATTTGGGCAAGCCAGAAGGTTTGTTCTGGGAAATTTTTAAATTGTCATGGGTTATTCACTGAATTGGATAGATCTCAACCTGCCCGCTGATGACCCGGAGAACGACGAGAGATGTCGAAGCATCGAGAGGGGCGCCAGGCTTGTCACAGCTATGCCAACAACTATGAGCGTTGTGCTCCAGATGCCTCGCGGCAACCTGGAAACCATCTACCCTCGGGCCATGGTCCTGGCCGGTATTCGGTCCTTGATAGACGCAGAGGAATACGGCAAAGCTTTCGCCCACTGCAGAACGCAACGAGTGGACATGAACATACTCTTTGATCATAAGCCGGACCAGTTTCTATCCAACGTTGGCCTTTTCATAGACCAGCTTGGTGACGTCGCACATATCGATTTGTTCCTGGCCTCACTGCGCGAGGACGATGTGACCAAGACGATGTACAAGAACACGAAGACTTCCAAGGAGGCCGCAATGGAGGGTCTGAACGCACCAATCCAAGAGATGTCCGCTACTGTTAGCCATGGAACTCCATCCAAGGTGAACAGAATATGCGACTCTGTTTTGGAAGCGCTCCAGGGACGAAAAGACACAAACCTACAGAACATTATCACGGCTAACGTTTGCAAGAACCCGCCAGCCCTCGAAGACGGCTTGGTTGTGGTTGCGAGGCTGATGCAGGAGGATGAGGCAATGGCTGAGAAGGCCGTCGAACACATATGCTTCTTGCAAGACGTCAACAAGCTTTATGACCACGCCCTAGGGCTTTACAACCTAGACCTTGCCCTACTGGTTGCACAACAATCACAACGAGATCCGCGGGAGTACCTGCCATTTATCCAAGACCTACACCACTTGCCCGAGCTCAAACGCAAATTTGCTATCGATGACCACCTAAACCGAAGGGAGAAGGCACTACAACATCTGCACGCCCTCCACGACTTTGACGAAGTCCAGAAGTATACGACAAAATACCATCTGTACCAAGCCGCTCTCCGGTTGTATCGATACGAACCCGAACGCCATAGGATCCTCACAGACCTGTATGCCAACTATCTCGAATCACAGTCCAAGAATCGTGAAGCTGGCCTCGCCTACGAATCTCTCAACAACTTCGCCCGCGCCACGGCCTGCTACAGAGCTGCTGGCGCAACCTGCTGGCGCGAGTGCCTCTTCACCGCCCAGCAGCAGGACCCGCCAATGTCCGGAGACTCGTTCGCAGAGCTCGCCACGGCCCTGGCAGAAGCGCTCTGGGAGGCGAAGGACTACTCCTCCGCGGCGGCGATACACCTCGAGTACCTCGACTCAATGGAGCAGGCGATCAAGTGCCTGTGCAAGGGCTACCACTTCGCAGACGCGATGCGGCTGGCGGCGCGGCAGGGGCGCGCGGACCTCCTCGCCTCCGCCGTGGACGCCGGGCTCGCGGACGCGCTGTCGAGCACGACCGAGTTCCTGGCGGACTGCAAGGCGCAGCTGCGGGCGCAGGTGCCCCGGCTGGCGGAGCTCAGGCGCAAGGCGGTCGAGGACCCGCTGGCCTTCTACGAGGGCGAGCGGCCGGGGGCGCTCGCGGACCTGCCCGACGACGTGTCAGTCGCGGCGTCGTCGCGCGTCAGCACCAGCGCGTCGCTGTTCACGCGCTACACAGGCAAGCAGGGGAGCGTGGGCACGGTGGGGTCCAACGTGTCGCGGGCGACGAGCAAGAACCGCCGGCGCGAGGAGAAGAAGCGCGCCCGCGGCCGCAAGGGCACCGTCTACGAGGCCGAGTACCTCGTCAACAGCGTGCGCCGGCTGGTGGAGCGCGTCGAGGGCAGCAAGGGCGAGGCCGAGCGGCTCGTGTTCGGGCTCATGCGCCGGGGCATGGCGGAGCGCGCGAGGGCCGTCGAGGCGCTTGTGGACGAGGTCGTCAACGGGTGCAGGGCAGCCGTGGCCGAGGTGTTCGGGGAGCCGGAGGATCAACAGCAGCTGCAGAACGGGCACCAGCTGGCGCAGGAGGAGGAGGGGCTGGGCGGTAGGGAGGAGGAGAACTACAGGCCGACCGGGCCTGACGCGGTGCTCCACGCCTCGCTGGACGCCGTCAACGGCCGGCAGGTTGCCCCTGTCATCACGGCGTTTTCGAAGCTGACACTACTGGGCCAATGATTCTGGATATGGGTTGGAATATGTGCACCGTGGGAAAGGGGGAGACGCGCTGATAGGAGAGGGGCCCTAGTACTGCTCGCCCACACAGACAAAACATAGGCCCGCGTCTTATAAACCCATTGGATCTGGCTGCCAGTAAGCGTGTGCGGTAATTGGGCGCCACCGTGGTTGAATGGTAGTGACGTAGAAACCTTTCGAGGGGCCTGGCTACAGCAGTAAACTACAGGAGTTTCGGGTTCAAATCCCGGCGCACGCGATGCTCGCCTTGTCTTTTTTCCCTTCTTCTTTGGTCAACCCCTCCAACACGCCCGTGTTTATGGTCGAGTTCTTAGCCTAACATGCATGGATTGGTAGACTCAACGTATTCCAGCTTGAAACAAGCGAGTGGATGCCCAAATCCCTCAGCCTGTAACGACGCACAATCTTAAATAGGAGTAATGTGTGGCACGACAGTAATGTACATTTTGCTTATGGTATTCTCGTACATAATCATGGTGATGTTGATTGCCCAGTACTCTGAGGCGCAGCCGTCATGTCCACGGTGACAGCCGGGCCCTCGATCCGCGCGACGCCGGCCCCGGCCAGCGTGCGGTTCCTGTTCCGGGCCATGACCTCGCCTATCCTTGCCAGCATCTCCTCGGTCAGCTCTGGCTGGCCGCGCGCCTTCCTCTCCGCCCTCAGCTTGGCGTTGAGCTCCTGGACCGGCGTGCGCATCGTCTTGATGGACCTCTTGCGCGCGGCCTTCTCTGCCTCCTCGGCCTCCTTCTGCGCGATGTACTGGTCCGTGTGGCGCGTGCGGAACTTGGAGTAGCGGTTGCGCAGCTCGTCGATGATGCCGGCCGGCATGGGCGGGCGCAGCAGCGTGGGCACGAAGGTCTTCTCCTCGACGTCGATGCGCAGCGTGTCGCACGCGTGGTCCTCCAAGGTGCCCTCCAGGTCCTGCTTCTCGGCCTCCTCGAAGGCCCTGGGCCACGGGATCTGGACGTTCAGGCCGGGCACGACGCGCGACCAGCTCTCGCGCCCCGTGGCCTTGTCCTTGTAGTAGTCGCGGGCCACGAGCTCGTTGATCACCACGTCGCGGATCTGGCCGGTGGCGGGGTCCTTCAGGGGGTGGACGAGGCGGACGGCGTCGATCGGGGCGCGGTATTCTGAGAGTTGTACGTGGATTTCTTTACCCTCTTGCATACGTGTCATGTACTGCGGGACGGTGTAGTTTTGCTGCGCGGGTCGGCTTGGTCAGCTCATCAGTTCGCCTGGCAGCGAAGACCGCACTGGTTCGGCCGGGGAACAAGCTCACTTTCAGGTTCTCCCCATCGAGTGCGACAAATGCGCCCGACAGTTGGACGGATTTCACAGTGCTGATCTTTCCCTTGTCCGGGCCCTCCATGATGGCCACCCGGTCGCCAGCCTTGAGACAGAGGGTCTTGGTGCCGCCCGCCCACCGGCAGGCCAGCTCCCTCAGTTTCTCCGGGAGGTTGTCTGCCAGGTTTCTGTGGAGGGTGATGGAGCCCCAGTAGGAGCCGTTGCCGTCCCGCAGGGGCGTGTCGCGCTGGGGAGCCAGGGCGCCCATCTCCCAGTCCTCTCGCCGCCTCCGTGCGGCTTCCTTCAGCGACACGTGCGTTTCCCGAGTACCAGCCATGCGCTGCCTGAACTCTTCACGCTGGCGCGCCATCTTCATCATCTTTTGCTGCTTCTTGCTGCGCCGTATGACCTGCCGCTCGGCCTGGGCCGTCCGCCGCAATAGCTTCTGCATCGTGAGATGGGTCGCGGCCGCGCGCCAGCCGGTGTGTGGTGGTGGTGCGGTTGGTCTTCTGCAGCGCTGCTCCCCCGAGGTATCCAGGCCTGGAAGAAGCTGTCTGCTGGACAGATTCCCGGGGAGTAATGGCAGGTGTTGTCGGGCGCAAGCGCTCTGGCTATTCGTCGAATTGGCCGGCGGTCGTCGGCGTCCAAGCTACGATGTGGACAAGGTCGGGTCCGCAGACATGGAATTTTTGAGCTTGGACCATGTCGCGGCAGACAGCCCCGCGGCCGATGCAACCTTCTCTGTCGCTACTACTAAAAGCATCACCAATACAGTACCAACCTAGCATATAAATCGACTACATATCTGTGCAGGTGGGTATGCTGGACAAGGCTGCCGTTGTTATGTCAACCTACAGCAGTCGACTTCTGTTTTCTTGGGTCATATGACGCCCCAATATCATGCGCGGGTAATCACTATGTAAGAGCTTGTGAAAGGCCTTGTCCGCATTCCAAATGACTATCCTTCTGGATACAGATGTTGTCCCACAAGCGGTAATTCCATGAGAGGTCGGTCACCTTGCTAAAAGTGATACTTGGAGTCCCATATGGTCGGTCGGCATACGCTACTAAACAAGGCGTACTGGTCGGTCCTCTCGCTTGCAAATCGTTCATCCAGACGCAGCCACGGTTGCTTCAATTCCTCGAGTTTGGTCACACTGTGTAAGTGACAGTCTAGCCAGACTGGCGTGGCACCTTACCTGCCGTTCTCGAAGATGGTGTTCGTGCCAAAGATCAGCTCGAACAGACTCTGAACCTGGCCCATTCCGCGGTGACAGAGCAAAGTCATGCCCAACCGTTTCCTCGAAGTACGCTTTTCGAAGACGCCCTCACCCACCGGCACACAACTCGTGTGCCTCCATTGCCTGCCAGCCCGACCGCGAGAAGTGCGTGCGACCGGCACATGATGTCAGTCAGGCCGCAATACATATATTGCAGCGGGACTTTGGGCTGTACCGGTGGTTCCCCATCGTGACGCGGTGAGCGACTCGCCCATCCGACGTTGTCCCGCCGCTGCCGCAGTTTCCCCTTCCCTTCATGGACGGCCCGCTTGGAGGAGTGGGCAGATAGCCGTGGGCGGTGGTGTTGAGTCTGAGGTGTGAAACCGGCTTCTTGCACGGTATCGAGCTTGCTGGCCAGGAGATGCTTGCGAGGTGGGAAAACGCAGAGGTTGGAATCGGAAAGCGATGGAATGAGGGGCTGGAGCCGGCCTGGGGCCACACCAACCCTATTTCGATTCCGTTTTCCGGCGCATAGTAGACCTCAGTGTATCTGTAGGGTGGTAGTCCGGAGGGGTCGTCTGGTTTTGGTGGCTTCCCCCTACCGCGCCTCAAGCCACCCCGAAGCCATCTCACGACCGTGCCCTTCCCGCTGTCAAGACGTCAACGACGGCACATGGCCCAAGTACGTCCCGGGGCTGAGGCCGGTGGGTCTGCGTTGGTAGGGCTAGAATTAGCGCTACAGAACTCTACTGCATCTGGGAGGCCAATCCGCAACGGCAGTCAGCGATTCAGGCTCGGACGGCGAGCAGTGGCTGGGGACCTAGTGAGGAGGATGGCGAGAATCGCGCGCAAGCCGGCGTGGGGGTCTGTGGACTGGCCGAGGTTGGGGGGGGGGGCAGAGGACGAGAAAGGCCACGCGTGAACCGGTTCTTGTTAGGGCTGTGCTCGCCGAGAGGTCCGTTTGGCGTGTGCGAGGACTGCAGATTTGGTAGGCTAGAGAGGCATTGACAGGCTACGGCGAACGAGAGATGATTGTCAGGCACGCAGCGAGTGCCTGGCCTGCGGCGGGCCAGATGTAGCGCTCCACGGCAGTCCGGAGCACCGGTGACCGGTCTCCAAGGCGACATGTTGTCACGGTTTGAAGCTTGTAAGGATGGGCAGGCTGTTTGCTCATATTGCGGCCGCTATAGACTGCCGTACCAAGGTAGATACTAGACAGACTACTTGATACTTCAGAGTTGCATAAGTAGTGGGCCACCCTGTGGACAACAGCTTCCATCGCGTTGACTGCCCACTGCCCACTGCTGTCCACTGCCCACTGCTGTCCACTGCCCACCACCTGCATGCAGCTCCGCTCCCAGCTCCAGCGTCTTAGACCACAGCTGGCGGATGGCAAACAGAGGAGATGGTTTCAGGAAAAGCAGGCTGGGGGGTGAGGTGGGGAGTGGGGGGTGGGGCCCTGCAGCTGAGTGGTTTGTGGGGTTTTCGCAGGCCATCCATTCCATTCCGTCGCGACTGGCCGATCCAGACCGTTGACTTGCATCGGACTAATAATAAGTCTCTTTTCTCCAGGTCTACCCAGTAGGAAGGAGGAGGAGCAGGTGGATTGGAGGAGGTGGATTGGAGGAGGAGGGGGAGGAGGAGGACCAGGACCAGAGTAACTCAGGTAGACTCGGACTCGGTAGACTGGCTACCTAGTACGTACACCACAACCACAACATAGTGTAGTAAGTAGTACACCAAGGCAGTATGATCTGATCTATGATCCGAAAGGCAATTCATCCACGCCGCCCTCTCGCCCCATGCATCGATCTTCCCCGTCGCCGACCCCTACCCTTCGTCCCAACCTCCCGGTCCAAGACTCCAAACGCATGACTGTCAAAAATTGACCCTATCACACTTGAGACAGAGGCCCCAGGGTTCGCCCGACCTTGTGCTTGCCCTGCCTCCCTGTGTTTCTCTCAGACTCTGACTGTGGTCGCCAGCTCATCTAAACAGGTCAACTTTATGACGTGCCCCCGGCAATCCGAGCGGCCTTCGTTCACTCACTCGATCGATCACTCACTCGATCAACGACCCACAACCCACTACCCATTACCCTGCTGCGCTCTGAGTATTGACGGGGTCGAGCCGTTATTCTTGTGACTGTCTGTGTTGGTGCCTGCATGCCCGCCTGCATCGCCGGCTCAGTAGCCGAGTTTAGTCGCTTCCATACACACACCACCACCCACTACCACGGCACATTCATGACTTTTCAACGGCGCAGCATCACGGGGGCTCGACATCCAGCCTGTCGACATGAGTCGAGATAAGGATAGGAAGAAAGGCTTCTGGAGGACCCTTTTCCGCACAAAGTCAACAGCAGCCCGCAACGGCTACGCCGCCGGCGGTGGTGCCTTGTCCGTGAGCATTCATCCCCCCCCTCATCCCCCCCGGCCATTCCGCCTCGGCTTGATGCGCCAGCCCTCGTCTCATGCCACATGCCCGTCCGCCCGCCATGCCACTGCCTACTGACACCGCCTCGGACAGGATACTGAGGACAATGGGCTTGTCGAGGGGGAGAGGGTGAAGCTGCGCCCGCGCAGGGCCAGTGAGGGTGACAGCTTGCGCCAGAAATCAAGCCCTTCGAAGCACTTCGAACCCGTCAGCACTTCTCATCCCCACTCTCAGTCACGGAGCCGGCTCAAGCGCCCCATCTCAGATCCTCCCCCGCCAAAGGGGAAAGGGCGGCAGCTGCCAAATGGGAATGGGAATGGGAATGGGCCCTATAGCCCGCCACACACTCTGACAGAATGGCCACCGTCCGGGTGCGCCAGCGACGAGGAGCTCAACCTCGGCCACGCCATGGAGCTTATATGTCGAGGCGTCCCTGCACACAGAGGCGTCAAGAGGCCGATTCCACATCTCGCAGATCAGTTCTTCTCAACCTATGCTACCACGGCCGGAAACCGGGGCGACGGGACCGACGGCGTGAACCAACACGACTCCATGACCCAACTCATGACTATGAGGCTGCAAGGGCCAGGGCAGGCGACTTACCCCTGGGAGACAATAGAGCAGCCCAGTTTTTCGTTCCACTTTGGGCGACGGCCGGGTACGGTCACCTTGAATCAGTGGGCGTCCACGGCGAGCGCGTACCCACCGGCGCTGAACATACGAGATTCCGGTGTGCAGCCACGGGACGTAGACCTGGTTCGCATATTCGGGAGGCTGAGGGAACTTGAAGGTGGCCTGGAAGACGACGATATGGAATACATGTACAAGAACCTCTACAGGAAGCTACTGAAGGACCCCGACCGGATGCTCAGCCCGCACAAGACACTCGACAAACAAATTACCGACCTCATCCTCGTTCTCTCCCGACCTGACCACTGGATCGACTTCTCCAACCCCAAAAACCACATCATTACCAGATTCATCTTCGACACAGGACACGCGAACCATGACCAATACGTCAAATTCTTCCACCAGCTGCTTCTCAGCATGGAGCTGGACCTGAGGATACATTCTAGGCAACACTCAGAATGGGCCAAGGAGAAGCTCTTGGAGCAGCTTCCTCCTACCATCCGGTGGAACCTCGCCCTCTCGAGGAGGTGGCGGGACAACGTGAGGATAGAGGCATACGGAAACACGGCAGATCAAGGTATGGAAGAGTCTACCAACACAGGGTTTTGCCACACACTGACTCGCCCCAAGTCAAATTGCGCTTCAAGCTCAAGCGGCGGCAGGTCAAGATGATCAAGCGTTTCGCTCAGATGATGAAGTGGCCCAACCTCGCGGAGACTCTCGCTGCGCTCAGGCAGGGGGATCAGGCCGCAAGCCTCGATGCCGTCAGCTCCCATGCCATGGCCTTCTTCAGCGGCCTGGTGCTTCCAGGTGTAAGGAACCGGCACCCATGCCCAACCTCCCTTTTATGGTTCAGCGCTGACACTGAACAGCCCACATTCCCCTTCATCATGATGAATGCTCTAATCGATATCGATCCGGACGAAGCCACAGACGACCTGGCTCTACTCATCCATCTGAACCCCAACTGTGGATTCCAGTACCGCAACAGCTACACGTACTGGACCTCATCGTCGATCGTCGGCAAAGTTCTTGGGCCAACCTGCCTCGAAGTCGCCGGCTGGGTTGGTCCCGCGCGGCCAACGCCGCACCTCAAACGCTCACAAATAGCGCGCATACGATCGCGACGGCCTCGACAGCGCTTAAAGGTCGGTGATGTGACCTCGATGTCCGAACGGTCAGACCCCCTAGGACCTCCCACCGAGGTGTTCCCTGTAAAGGAATACGAGCTGGTACATCCCGACGTCGACGACATCATCGATACCGTACGCATTGAGATGTTCACGCTTAAGCCCTGTGCGGACAGGGCAGGGGAGCCAGGGCCGAAGTGGTTTGACGCCGCGATCCAGTTCGCCATCGACGGGGTCTCCTGGCCGCTGAGGTTGACTTACGATGTGAGCTTCATCCACGCCTGGCCATGCACGGACGGGCCACATCCCTTGTTCTTCGATTATGCGCACCAGACGGTCAAGGTGGACGAGATCATCGAGATCCGCGACTGGGCGGGGCTGTACGGTCCAAAAAGCAGGGCCAGGCTCGATGGTAACGGTGTTGACCATGGGTCACGCAGCGAGTCAGAATCACCAGCCGGAGAGGGCTCGTCGAAGGGCGTACACCCAGCGAACGGTCATGTCAACGGGAACGGCTATGACAAAGACGATGATGACGAGAAGGTCCTGGTGATCGAGGCGTTCGGTGTGCCGGACAATGAGGTCCTCGCGAGAGCCTGGTGTGCTCACTGGGGCATGAGCGCTATCGTTGCGGTGATTGGAAAGACCTGGTGAGTGGAACCAGACTGTGCACGCAAACCATGAGGATCAGAATGGACTGCTAACTTTTCACCTCTCACAATACAGCATGGCATGTGCGATCCGGGAGGCATATGCAGCAGCGTTGACAGTCCTCATCCTAGTGGACGACCAGGGCGCCGAGTACGACGAATGAAAACAAATCAATCTGAACCTTGTGTGCGATATTCCGGGCGAAGGATCCTACGACCTCGACGCACCGGAGCAGTTAAACGACTTAATGACGCATCTGACGGGGCGACCAAGGGGGACAGTGTAAATAAGGGGGTGTAACTGCCAGCTTGGTTGGGTCTTTTTCTTTCTACGCGTGAGCTCATGCATTCAGGGCGGTGGGAAAATTGGACACTGTAATGGATCTAGACGGCGCTGCCCAATACCCCATGCGGAACGGAAATGCAGACAGGTGTGGAGTTAACCGGGTTTATTTGGACTCCATGATCGCTCTGGTCATTTATGTGGTTCTGCAAGAGGCGGAAATGGAGAAAAGGGTAGGGTCAAGAGAATGTGATGACTTCTCATGTGTATAAAGACTCCGGGATTCCTGAGGCGTGCATGGTTGACAGCTGCACAATGGGCACCAGGCATGGCCTGTCCGACCAAGGAGGCCTCGTCCTGCATTGGTAATTCCTCTACTTTTGTTATTAAGGAAGTCCCTTGTGGCTAAATAAATATGCTTGCGTGTGTGAACCTAAGTATGGCTGATTCAAAGGTTTCTCTATTACATGACGCTTGTTCTAGTTTGTTCTTGTTAGTGGCTTTTCCGGAGCCTGGGTGGTCTGCTGAGACAGAAATGGGACCCGCTCGGGGGGATGGGGGGGCTGCACCGAAGACGATGACTGGAAGTCGAATTATGATGCAACAACACCTTGAAAAGCAAGCCCGCCATTCCGTTGGACCTGCAGCACGAAGCAACCAACCCGACTATCTTGGCAGCATGGTTCTGGAGACACTGGCTTCTTCCTAATAGCTGTCTTCCCTCTAATACCTGCTAGATTCGCACCCTACGATGGCGTCTCTCCTCGTCATCATCTTCGCAGTCGAGCTCGCCGTCGCCATCGTGAACAGCATCGGCGCAGCGACCATCAACGACCTGGTGAGGCCACCTCAGCCCTCGCATCCCCCCCCCATCGTCCTCGTGAGGATGATACCAACAGGCCTGAGGCCGCAGGGCCCGTCCGTATGATGTTTCTTCCAGTCTGCTAACCTGCTGCCACCGCTCCTCCCCCGAAAAGCTATGGAAGCTCTACATCTCGACCCCTCTGGGCACCTCGAAGCAGATCCGCGACCAGCGCGAGCTACAGAAGTCGTACCTGAAGGTCCGGCGTGACCTCAACGCCACGAGCAGCCAGGATGAGTTCGCAAAGTGGGCGAAGCTGCGGCGGCAGCACGACAAGATGCTGGAGGAGCTGGAGAAGATGAGTGCGTCGTCCCCCACCGCCGGAAGCTCGCAGAACATTCCGCCGTTCCCCGATCGACCAGCATTCAGGATCTTGCCTGAACACACAGGACAGACAGTGCTGCGGAGGGCACCGACATTCAGAGACAGGAGGAGCTAACGAATGATCCTCAAACGTAGAGACCGGCATCGACGGCTCCAAGGCTGCATTCGACAAGACGGTCACGACGACCCGGTGGCTCTGCACCTCCGGCCTGCGCTACTTCCTCCCGTTCTGGTACTCCAAGTCGCCAATGTTCTGGCTTCCGTACGGCTGGTTCCCCTACTACGCCGAGTGGATCATCTCGTTCCCCCGGGCACCGATGGGCAGCGTCAGCGTCGCGTCCTGGCAGCTCGCGTGCACGAGCGTCATCACGCTGGTAGTGGATACGATCACGGCGGTCATCCGCCTGGTGGCGACCGCCATGCAGGGGAAGCAGGGGAAGCAGACGGAGAAACCTGTGAGGGCTTCTACTGCCGCGGCCACAGGCTCGGAAAAGTCACAAGTAGACGACAGCAGCAAGAAGGAGTTATGATCTTGGGCTTGACTATTCTGTATACTGCGGCGCCACAACCTCTGGGAAAGAGAGGGCTCGGTTTTCTAGACATAACGGAGATCTTGTATGTCTCTCACAATTTTGACGCAGAGTTCTTCATAGCCGGAGCTGAAACTCTGCAACACGAAGTGAGATGACTCTTGGCAGAGTACTTGGGCTTGCTCTGGGCAACACTTTGACTCTGACAACCACGGGGAAAGGATTGCTAAAGCTTCGAAAGTGCCCATGTTCGTGGTGCTGCTTGCTGGCTGACAGGGTGAGCAGCACACCAGACACTCACCTACCTGATGCTCGGTCCGCCTTCGTACCAGAGTTTGAGACCTCAGAAGGGACCGAACGCGACACGACTGAATCGATCATGTAGCCTTTGCCCCTTGCGTGCAGAGCATATGGCTGATTTATGAAGAGAGGACAGAGAACGAGTGTGAGATGAATTTTTGCGCATCTCGAGTTTTGTAAGCTCTCGGGAAGCCCCACTATTGGAGCTACCTGGGCTAGCGCCACTTGTAACAATCCCCTTGCTGTCCAGATCGGCATTTGTACCCCGGCCGGTTAGCAAAGCGGTCCTGTCCACTGATATTCGACTCCGACTTGGCTGTCGTGGACACCTATAGTCTCATCCCTTCCTCGCAACCCAACTCTCCTTCAGCAGCAGCAGCAGCAGCAGCCATGGCGATAACATGGGGGACGTGAGTGCATACCAGTCCAGGCAGATGCCACTCACCCTTCCACCACCTTGCACAGGCTAACACACGCGTCCTCCAGGATCAAGTCCCTCGTCATCTTCTTCGGGCCCATGCTCCTCCCCAAGGCGATAGGCTGGTTCAACGCCGCGCGAGCCGCACAGCGCCACCCAAAGCAGCCGGTGCGGCCCCTCCCGGCCCGCACCCTCGCCGCCGTCCTCCTCCTCGCCGCGTCCGCGGCCCTGCTCGCGGCGAGCACGCTGCCGGTCCTGGCGCCCGAGAACGTCTTCGCCGTGACCCGCTCGAACCCGACCTCGTCCAACAACCTGATCCTGTCGCGGCTGGCGTCGCTGCGGCCGCTGACGCCGAGGGACAACACCCTGCGCGCCAAGTTCGAGAGCCGCGCCTCCAAGCTCCTCTACTACAAGTACGGCCCGGACGTCCTCGTCGACTGCCCCTTCTGCAACTCCAACGACCCGACCACCT
>LJJS01001581.1:95575-140337 GCA_001447215.1 Diaporthe aspalathi
CCTCCTGTACGCGGCGCCCGCCGTCGCGGCCGTGCACGTCCTCAACGCCGCGCTGCTCGGCACCGCGACCTCGGGCTGGCTGACGGGCAGGGAGGGCTCGCAGTGGCGCGCGGCGGCCACCTACGCGGCGGCGGCCGCCGCCGCGCTGGACCTCTACCTCCTCGCGACGTGGGACCACGTGGCGGGCAACGACAGGGCGCGCGTGCTGGGCGAGGTGGCCTTCTTCCACTGGCGGGCGCGCGCTCTGCGGCACCTCGGGCTGGCGGCGCTGGACGCGGCCGCGGCCGTCGCGCTGTGGCTGAGCGGCACGCGGCGCATGTTCCCCGTGGCGCAGACGGTCTCGGAGCGCGTCGACGCCGCCACCGCCGGGCTGGCGAGGGCGCGCAATCAGCTGCACGCCGCGGGCGTCATCAAGAACACCACCGCACGGGACGGGGAGCTGAGGGCCGCCGAGGCGAGGTACTGGGCGCACGAGGCCGTCATCATGAGCGAGGCGATGGAGAGCGAGGAGGTCGTGGGGAGCATGAGGGACGCCGTGGAGAACGGGCGCGTCGAACTGGATAACATCGGTAAGGTCGCCGAGTCGTATGCGCGCGACGTGTTGCAGCAGGCCATGTCATGATACGGTGTCTTAGATGGAGGATCTAGACAGAACGGCCACAATATTCAAAGGTTGGCCAGGCGGTTGCATCTTCCAGATAGTTATCTTAAAAAAGTGTTCATCACATGGGACCCCATCTAGCGGCTCTGGTCATACGTCTCCCCCGAGGGTGCTGGTCTAAGTCCGCCCCCGGTATATGCATGCTGCTCTGCCTCTCTGCTGTGCCCCAACGCCAACAGAATGCCATTAAAATAATATCTTGATTCTCGAAATTCTCTAAAGCGGGCTTTTATGCACCGTCTATCCTTTCCCGCCATCTGGCCTGGTTACTGTTATTCCTGCCCCCGTGCTACTAGACACGCTCCCTTTCCTCGAGTCGGTGCCTAGCGTATCAATAGGCCGACCCTCCTCCACGCTGCGCTCGAGGAAACCAGCCCAGAGGTCTGCCAGGGACTCCTTCCCAGACGTGGGTGCGTTCTCGGAGAAGAACTCGGTGCTCAGGGACGGCGTGCTGGGTGTCCGGTGGAAGGGCGAGACCGGTAGGCGGAGCGTGCTGTTCGAGGCGCCGGGGCGGGCGAGGCCGGCTTGTTCCTTCTGCTCGTCCGTCCAGGCGAGGTAGCCCGCTATGACCTGCAGGATCTGGAATCTCTTTGGGTCTGATCGGTCGAGCGAGAGGAACTGCAGGAAGTAATTGGTGATGATTTGCCTGCGAATCGTAAGCGTGGATTCCACGGGTGGAAGTGCGATGTGTGAGCTTACCTGTCCACTTGCTCGTCTGGCTTTGTTTTCTTCAGATAACGCAGAGCCTTTGTGAGGTGGTCGTTGAGTATGATGCCCTCGTGCCTTAGCTTGCCGATAAGCAGGTTCTTCTCCCTGACCTCCTTCTCGAATGGGGCTGTCCGTTCCAGCTCTTTGGTGAGCCTCTCTTTAGCTTCTTCCGCTTCTGCTACCCGGCTGTCGGCCTCCTCTACCCGCTTCTTCATCTCTTGGATTTGCTCCTCCGAGGACTCGACGAGGTCTCTCAGCTCTTTCCTTCGTGCTTCTTGGATCTCTTGTAGAGCCCTTTGTAACCCGTCGATGGTCTGCAGGGAGCTGTCCCTCTCTTCCGCGGCTCTCTCGTATGCCTCCCTGACGGACGACAGCTGCTCCTCGAGGTCTGCCACCTTCTCCGCGAGGCTCTCCCTCACCTGCCGCTCTTCCATGGCGATGACCTCCCATTCGCCCATGGCGCTGCTCGTCGACTCGAGCTCGCTCCTGAAGTGCTGCACCTGTCTCGCCAGGTCGTCCTTTTCCTTCAGCCAGTTCTGCTGCGACAGGTTGTTCCGGCTCCTCAGGGTCGCCAGCTCTCGATTTGACTCTTGCAACTCCTCCGTCAGCCTGGCGATTTCTTCCTCGTGGGAGGAATCGCCTTTCTGTAGCTCCTCATTTTGCGCCTCGAGTTCCTCGATGCGCTGGTTCGCTTCTTCCAGTTCGGCCCTGTCTCTTTTCAGACGGTCGCCGAGCGTTTGCTTGATCTTCTCGACCCTCCCAAGTAGCGTTTGGTATTGCTCCTCGGCTTGGTCCTTCGCAGACTCGCTTTCCTCGAGGTCCGTCTTAAGTCTCGTTACTTCCGACGTGTGGGACTCTTGTATTGTCTCGAGCTGCTTTCGGAGCTGTTCCACCTCCTTGCGGAGGGCCTCTCGCTCTTCGGACATGGCCTCTAACTTTGCGCTTGTGTCGGTCGTGGCTGTCGCTTGGGTCGATTGGGGTTCGGAGGAGACAGGATGACCGTTCCCTGACGGCGCTCGAACATGTCCGTTCCCTTGGGTGCCGTGGGACGTCCCAGAGGTGGATGGTAGTTTCTGATTTTCTCTCCTGGTATCACTACTCTCTGTCTGTCATACATACATGTTAGATGCAGGCTTTCACGATGCAAATGGGCCACCGCAGCCTTGTGGGAAAGCGACCCTTGCGAGAGATCCCGCGGTCCAGACCTATGAGCTATGTGTCCAGGAGCTCGGGTCCGCAGGGCGAGTGGGTCTGGGCTCTCTTGGGTCGTGCTTCTCGACTTACCACCGGGGTGTCTGGCTCCTCGTCGGCAGACAATTCTCTATTGCTGTCGCGGGGACTGGGCTCGGCCGTGCCTGTGCCATCGTCGGCGTTGTTGCCGTCGTTGGCGGAGCTGGTGTCAAGCGCCTTCTTGGGCTTGTTCTTCTTGCTCTTCTTCTTTTTTGAGGCGGCGGCTTGGCCCTGAGCTGCTGTGATGGCATCTTGTGGGGCCGCCGAAGACATGATATCAATTGGGACGCATGCGTCTCAAAACGGAGGGCATTGGATCGATTGCTTCAATGCGTCAGGGCGTCAGGGCGTCGGTCGAGTTGCGGGTGCTTGTTGCCTCTCCACCTGCGCAGGCCCAGGCCCAGGTCGTGTTAGAGCGGGACCGGGAGCCTAGTGTATAGAGAAAAGGTGGCTCCTTCCAGGGCGCCATGGCTCATTGGCCAGGGCTTGGCAGGCGAGTGGGCGGGCTGCCGGGCTCTGGGTACATAGCCCTTCGTCTCCGCGCAGGAATTTTTGATGGTTTTCTTCTTTTCCTTCCTCACATATTTCCACCTTCGCTAACCCAGAGCTCGATGTTGTCTACACACATGAGTACTGTCGCATTCAAAGAATGTTGCGAAGCAGATTGACATTCGCACTTATATAATCCTGATGACCGTCCGAGGCACTACGTCTCTAGTGGACTCTTCAGGTTCGCTGGCGCGAGACATGACAACTGAAATTTGTAGCATCTGCACCTATAATCACAACATAGAGTGAATGTTAGTGCTACGCCGAGTGGCTAGACCATGAGATTTCTACGCCTTGGTCCTCCTCGTCTTCCTGGGCGTCTCTGCCGCAGCCACGGCCTTCTGCGGCGTCTTTGCAGGCCTCCCTCTGCCGCGGGTGGCCTTCTTAGCCGGCGTCGCCTCCACCTCTGCCTTTGGCTCCTCGACAGTGCTCTCCGCCACGGCTTCCTCAACAGGAGCAGCCTGAGCCTCAGCCTCGGCTGCCGGTGATGGCGCCTCGATCGCCTTTGGTGCCTCCTCTGGTGCCGCGATGGTCTTCGCCTCGGCGACGGACTTGACTTCTGGTGCGCTGAACTCGTAACCCAAGGCCTCGAGCTTCTTCGCTCTAGCAGCTCGCTTCTTGTTTTCGCGCTTGATGCTCCTTTCCCACTGCTTCTCCAGCTTGGGCCGCTCCATCTCCTTGCCCTGCATCTTGTTCCACGGTATCGACTGGAAGCCAGGGTCAGTTAAGCCAGCGATTGAACCACGGTAGAGGTAGACTTGCCTTGAATCTCTTGTTCGATCCTTTGAAGAGGTCCTTGTGGACTTGCGCCTTCGGGATGATACTGCACTTCAGGATGTGCCCAAAAAGCAGATAATTCTGCGCGAGGTCAATATTCTGGGTTAGCCAACGGAACTGCGGGTAAAACTTACATCCATGGTCTTGGCCACAATCTCGGCAGTGCTGGCCTCTTCAAACTCAACGAAAGCAAAATGCTTCGCCCTTCCGGTCTTTTTGTTCCTAGAAACCCTCAGGTTGCGGATAGGGCCGAACTGAGAGAAGTAATTTTTCATCTCGTGCTCGTAGAAGCCATGCGGCAGACGGCCGATATAGAGCACACCCGTCTCCTCCTTTGTTTTTAAGGAGGCACCCTTGAGCGCCTTCTTTTCCTTCTTCTCCTTTTTGGTGAGCTCCTTGGAGACATCAGGAATCTTTCCCACATCTTGGCCCTCCTCGAAGGCGATCACCCCAGAAGCTTGCTCGTCCTCATCTCCACTGTCAACAGCCAGGACGAGGGCTTTGGTCTGCTCATCGACCTCCTCATCCGAGGAGGCTTGGTCCTCCTCGTTGGCGGCTGCCGTGTCCTTCTCAACTTCCTGGGCGATCGTCTCCTGTCCCTGGACGACCTGCTCAGGCTCGGCCTTCTTCGCACCCTTCTTCGCGGATTTGGCAGGGGTCGCCTTGGCCGGAGTTGCCTTGGCTGGGGTCGCCTTGGCCGGCGTCTTCTTTGGGGTCTTCCCCTGTTTGACACTCGGCTTGGGAGCAGGAGTCTCGTCAGCCTCCTTGGGAGCAGACTTTGGTGTCTCCTCGGAGGTGGATTTTGGCGTCGCCTTTGCGGCAGGCTTAGGGGTTCCCTTAGCGGCAGGCTTTTCTACAGACTTCAGAGCAGACTTCGGAGTAGCCTTGCTGGCGGGTTTGGGCGTCTCCTTGGGGGCGGCCTCTGGAGCAGACTTCGGCGTGGCCTTTCTGGCAGCCTTCGGGGTCTCCTTGGCGGCGGACTTTGGAGTGGCCTTGCTGACGGGCTTCGGGGTCTCCGCGACGGCAGGCTGGGGGGTTTCCTTGGGTTTCGCGGGGGTCTTCTCCTTCTTGGGCTTTGGGGTAGGCTTCTCGGCTGCCTCTGGGGCCACTTCTTCCGCTTCCTTCTTCTTTGCTGGGGTCTTCGCCTTTTTGGTGGACTTCGGCGCCGGTGTTGACGCCTCGGCAGCCTCGGTCGGGGTGTCTGCGGCTTCTTTGGTCTTGGCCGGGGTCTTCACGGACTTTTGCTTCTTCGCAGCAGTGGGAGAGTCATCCTCGGTTGCTGACGATCGTTCAGTACACGTCCATGGTTTTTGAAATGCTAATGTGGTCCTTACCCTTGCGCTTTGTAGACCTCGGTGTCTTTGCAACCTTGGGCTTTGGCGTCTCCTCGACCGCGGCCGACTCTGTGGACGCGGTAGCTTGTCTCTGTCAGCAAAGCTTGATATCTTGGAGCCCAGGTAAATTGTTTGCATACCCTTGGACCTCCTAGGTCGTAGTTCTACCATGCTGGGCAAGATTCGAGTGTCAATTACTTATTTGCTGTGGACAGTGATTCAATAGGGAGAGAGAGAGAGCAAGAGGACTTGACCATCTCTTTTTTTCCCTTATCCCAGGCAACTTTTATGCCGGGCGGTGGAGAGCTACAGCGCGCTAGTGGGCGGGGGAGACCCTTGGCCGCCGCTGGAGCAGCCGACACCCTGTCGATTGAGTTGCGCCAGCCGGAAGGCCAGCAATGCGATTTCAATTTGGCCCCGGATGAGGCGACGTGTTTAGCAAGCAATCAATCATCTGCCAACTCACTCCTTCACCACCCTGCTTGGCCCAACCACTTCTCGATTCCACAACCGACCCGCCTCGTCTACTCCAAGCTGCAACGTCTCTCTTTCGGATTTCTCGCCTGCGCAATCATCCACAATGGCCGACCAAGTCTCTGAAGCTCTGGAGGTGCCCCGGGAGTTTGTCAAGGATGGAGTCCAGTTCAGTGAGTGGCCTCCTGTCGCGATCCAGATGATCCACCCCTGTCGCAGGCGGTTGATGCTGATGTTCACTGCTTCTTAGTGACGAGGTGCCAGAAGCCCGATCAGAAGGAGTTCCTCAAGGTATGCCCGCCCCGTCAGTGCAAATTTGTGGCAGTCGGCTAACACACAAGTGCGCAGATCTCGCAAGCAGTCGGTGTTGGCTGTGAGTAATCCCATCAACAGTCCAGTCTCGCCCCCAGAGCCACATTTTCATGTCACGAGAGCACTGCATCTATCCGGAGACTGTCAACTCGAATCCGCAGACAGAAAACAGCCTCGCGCCGTGCGATCACATTATACTGACTTCCCGCATCCAGTCTTGATCATGGGCTTCGTAGGATACATCGTCAAGCTGATACACATTCCCCTCAAGTAAGAGCCCCTCGAACCTCCGTTGCACCGCCCTGGGCTGTCTAGGACAGCTGGCAATATTGTTGAGCGTGTCACGCGGCCTCCGGGGTCCGAGATCTCAGAACAGGCCCGTCCAAGGGCAATGATGAACGGAAGTCACTGACAGCACACGCTTGCAGCAACATCCTCGTTGGCGGCGCATAAAAATTGGCATCGAGTCGGGGTGATAGGAACGATGGACGAGAGGGCATACCGAGGAGGATTGTTCGGCAGCTGCCAGTACTGCTGATAACACGAGAAAACACTGGCGTCATGCGACACTGGCATACGCCAGTAGGCGTAACGGGACGGCGAAGGCCCGACAACAGAAAACTTCATATACCACATCATAGTTGCAGTGCAAGAGGGCAGCACAGCAAGTAATCAATTTGTCTATGCCCCACGGACATGGCGCTCGCGGTGTCTCCTGTTTGCAGCAGTAGCGGCCCAGTTCCAACGCGGGCGGGCTTCATACAAAGTGAGCTACATGCCAATACGTGAAGCAACGCTTCGCCAAATTATCGTCGAACACTCTGTGCAAGAAGCTGCCAGTCACGCCGCGCGTGTCTTACGTAAGAGCCTCGAGTGTAGCTGGCCCGGAGCCTCGGCCCCAAGCTTGAGGCCAACTGATTCACATGGTTCAACACATCCAACCAATCAACATTAATACTTACACGAGTACCTGTGTGCGCCATCACTTCGAGTCGCAAGGGGACGTGGCAGTAAACTATTTCATTGCGGAGGCACACACTCATCATCTTCGGGAGATTCTGCCCCTGTTTGCGAGATTGTCTAGGATGTGAGAAAGCAAACACCAATGAGCACACATCGTGTTGCTAACCATCCCAAGGCCACAGAAGCCGCCAGCTCAAAATCTGAGCCCCGGGGAGAAACATGTCCAGGGCTGTCAACAGGACAGTTGCTGAAGCCCTGAGCGATAGCGACCCAACGGCAGCCTATGAGGCGATTTCCAAGGCCTTGACCAGATACGAGGGCCAGCGTGGCGAACTATTGGAATTTGAGATCCTGGGAAAGAGCCACGCGCTTGAACCGGGAACCTTTGTCCTGCAGGATGAAAATGCTATTGCTGTTTCCAAATACGGTCTCGTCCAAGCTTTCTTCGTTGCCCGCACAATCCTTCAGCGCCACCTGAGCGCTGAGAGCACTCTGCCGTCTGACGGCCTGCTTGCCGTCACGAGCGTGGTGCTTCTCATGGATCCGGAGCACCTGACTGCCGCAAACGCTCGCAAGAAGCTGGCAGCATCGGCTGGGGCCCAGTCTGAGGAACGTCTGCTGGAAGCCATTGAAAAGGACCGGTTCTTCGTCGACAGTGTGCTTACCAGCCGCCTTCACAGGCATACAAAGTCTCCGACCCTGTGGAGCCACCGCCGCTGGCTCGTCCAGACGGCAACGCGCCACGGCGTCCGGGACAACGTCGCTGACAGCCTGGAGAGGGTGGTCATGGTAGCCGGTCAGAGACATCCCAGGAATTATTATGCGTGGTGCCACGCCCGGTGGCTGACCAACATGATGTCGGATGACCAGGTGGGCCAAGATGACCATGCACTCAGGGCGTTGTTGGAACCAACAAAGCGTTGGTGTTTCCGAAATCACACCGACATATCCGGCTGGTCATATCTATGCTTCCTCCTCGCAAAGCTCGACGCGGCCGAGGCCTCAGCCGTCTTTGAAGAGACGGCCAAGCTTGCGGTGTCGTTGCAGTGGACCAACGAGTCGACATGGGTCTTCTTACGGACGCTGGCGGCATCGGGACGCATGGGAGACAAGGAGGCCGCCATCTTCCAGAGCTGCAGGGCGGCGTTGCTGCACAAGACTGGTGACTCTGAAGGAGAAGCACGTGCCCTCGTGATGGCCCAGACCTGGTTTGAGGCGAATCTTCAACGCGCTTGATGTTGGATTCGCGCGGATTTTCTACGGTACGACATTGTTGCGCCACCGTTGGTTGAGATTATGAGACATCTCGCTTGCAGAGAGCTTAAATATCGCAGCACGAAGTACAAATGCGGGGAGGGTCTAGACGCGGCTGAGAATCATGGCATGTTGGCTTCACAACGGAGCACATTTTACCCCTGAGTATTATGGGAAGAGAAGGTCTTTTCTGGTTCCTCCCCAGCCGGCCGCAGCCTACTGGTCCATGGATGCACATCTCGGCTGGTTGGTACCAGGGGCAGATGGTGTGGGATGTGCAAGATGTAGTGTCCCTCTCAAGATCGATCTGCAGGGAAATCTGCTCTGCATTGATGCAATACGATGTGGCCCCGACAAACATGCGGTTGCGGTGCTGGGAAGTGGTAAGCTTACAAGAATGAATCCGCCGACAAGCAGTCTCGTGATAGATGCCCGTGGCCGTGGCCGTGGCCGTGCTATTGCTTTGTGGAGCTTCTCAAATCGTCTTGACGGCTGACATTTGCATGCCGACCCCTGACCCCGTCTGTGCCCTTTTTGGCGAGGGGCTTGGCCCGTCCATGATCGATTCTAGCCCAAGATTTATCGAAATTGGGGTCTCCCCCCGAGCCGCCGCCCGAGACCTGCCCGTCTTGCCGTCCTTGCAGGACAGGTCAGGAGGCTGCATAATTCACCGAGACGCGGGTGCAGGGAATATGACAAGACCACCGGGGCCCGAATTAGAGTTCTCGTGTTTTTTTTTTCTTTTGTGTTTTTTTTGTTTGTTCACGTCCTTGTGGAGTGCGCTGCGCTGCCGCGTAAGAAGGACAAGAAGGACAAGAAGAACGGCCGGGCTGCCGGGGCAAGGGGGGCGGCCGCTTGAAGTGACCTTTCGAGGATCTGCATTCTCTCAGTCCGGGTCAATGCCAAGGTCCAATTAAACATGCAGTTGTCCCAAGTAGCAACCCGCCTGGCCGTGAGCCACACGTGAAGCCCCAACGCTCACCCCAACGTTTCGATCTGCGGGCGGGACCAAGAACACCACACGCACTATCAACGAGCTGGGCACGCACCAGGACGGAAGAGGGCAAAGCGGACGCGTCGGCGCTGATTGCCAGGGCACGGCTGAGCGTCTCTCCCATTGCTCAGGCCCAGCCAGAGGCTTGCCCCTGGCTAGTTGATCTTTTCGGGCATGCAGGCATGCTTGGGACTCGGTGCTAGGCCCCCGGTTGGACCTGGATGGCTTGAGAGGGGGGGGAGGGTGGATCTGGGGTAGAGTTAGTTGAGGTCAATCATTGATAGAAAGATAGCATTGAAGTAACCTTGGTCGAACCCGCGAGTCCGCTCCACCCGCAGCGCAGCGGCATGCGCAAGTGCAAGCCTGTGTGTGTTGCATCAAAAACTAGTAGTTCACTCTTCACTGCGCTCTCTGCCACATCACTTTCCTTTTCTGTCACTGAGGTCGTGTCTTGTCTCTTGTCTTGTCTATCTTTCTCGACCAAGCGCTTCTCTTGTCCGTTTTGCCTCCCCTCACTCGCTTTTGCACCCTCGACTTCTCACGGGGCCACCGTCGATTTTCCCTCTCCAGCACGTCGTATTTGTTCTTGACCTGGCGCGGCATCTTTACTGATTCTGCTTGCTTGCAATTTCATCGTGGTTTGCATCTTGTTTGCATTGTTCCGGTAGCGCCCTTTGTCTCTGTCTCGGAGCTTCGCTGCTTCATAAAGATCAGCCACTGCGTTCCAGCCACGATAGCTATATCCCATCTCAGCATCTACGACGGGACAGCTTTTTCCCCCCGTCCATCCCACCTGCGCAGCCGACCCAAGTCTCCGGGCATGCTGAAGCTGCTTTCACCACTAGGACCTGCTACGTAATATCTAATATCTAATCCGGTCGACAAAGGGGAAATAGCCAGAGTCTGGTACTCTCCACCTAGGACTTGCTGGCCTTGCTGCTCTCGGAAATCCAGCCAGCCATCGGAGCTGCTCACTCGCGTCACCAGCTCACACACAGCCCATCAGCGCCAACTCCGGACTGCTTCTTCGTCTGGACACTCGATTTTAGACCTGAGATGAGGCGACCAAACGGCACATAATCAGATTGGTCCATTGGTTGGATTTTCTTGGGGAATTCCGAGGCCTGTCGCTCCACCAGCCATCATGCGTTACACTGTCGTCTTGACAACATGGGCCACCACTGCTTTGGCGTTCTACCCATTCGTTCCGTCATACAGAGAGGGTGACAAGCCTGCAACATATAAGCTCTCACAGAAGAGCCCAGCTCCCAATGTCGGGCTGTCGGCAGACAGCGTTGCTCGTGAAGCCCGGCGCTTGATTCGCAAATACAGCTCAAGGGCATCCCGCACATTGCCCAGCCCGCCCGAGGTCCTGGTCGGCAGAGACAACCAATACAAGGTTGCCACGGCAGCAACCCCGTCCGGGACGAACAGTGCTGGGATCGACCAAGATGGCACCGACTTTTCCTATTTCGTGGAGGCGAGCCTTGGGTCGAGCGACAAACCCTTGTACATGCTCTGTGACACTGGAGCTGGTACGACGTGGGTGATGGGATCGAACTGCAACTCGGAGGCGTGTAAGATGCATACGACCTGGGCACCACCAGACTCGACCACATCCAAGGCCGTTGGTGACGAATTCTCTCTCACCTACGGGACAGGAGCTGTCATGGGGACTTTGACCGAGGATTCCATGACGATTGCTTCTGTCAAAGTCACCATGGCCTTCGGCGTGGCCAACACGACGTCAGATGATTTCAGATTCTTTGCCTTCGACGGGATTTTGGGCTTGTCCATGAACAAGGGTTCCTCGGACAACTTCATGGGAAGCGTCAAGGAAGACAAGCTACTACAATCCAACGTGTTCAGTGTGGCTCTCGACAGGGCTGAAGACGGCCCAAACACGGGGCAGATCACCTTTGGCGGCATCGACTCCGCAAAGTTCACAGGAGGCATGACTTACACGTCTGTCAATGCCACAGCCAACGGGGACTGGGCCATTCCGATGGATGGCATCGGCTACGACGGAAATAAGGCCAATGTCACCGGCAGGCTGGCGTACATCGACACTGGAACAACCTATGCTTTCGGCCCGCCGGATGATGTCGCGAACCTCCACAAGATCATTCCGGGCGCCAACAGCTCCGACGGGGTGACTTACACTGCGCCGTGTGACAGCGACAAGTCTATCACTGTGGTGTTCTCCGGCGTCCAGCATGAGATCTCGGTCAAGGACTGGCTTTCAGATCCATCTGACAGCGGTGTGTGCACGAGCAATGTCTTTGGCCGCGAGGTTGTGACCGGCGCATGGTTTCTTGGGGCCGTATACCTGAAGAACGTGTATACTGTCTTCGATATCGACGAGACACGCGTTGGTGAGTTTCTCGCATTTTTTTTTAATCTTGGGAATCCCGCTGCCACCAAGAACACGGGATCTCATACTAATTCATCATCAGGCTTTGCTACCAAGTCCGTGAAGAAGTCAAGCACAAGCACAAGCACAAGCAGCGTGGACTCCACGGCCACTCCCAAACCGGATGCAAGCAGCACAATAGGCACGACACCTGGCGTGAGCGGACACGAAACCTCGTCAGGGGCCAGTGAAGCGACAGAGACAGGTGGTGTAACGACATCCGCGGCATCGTCATCACCTTGGAATCAGTCGATGCTCGGAACACACACATCAGTGATGTTCATTCTTGGTGTCATGGCCATCATGGCACAATAGTGCGGTTGTGGAGAAAGTTGGCAAACGGAAAAGCAGGATCTCGAAATGAGAGAAAAATGGCTCCAGGATAAAACAAAAGGAGACATGACGATGGCCGTCGCGCAGCAAGATACCCCTGAACCCTCAGCCGGAAGGTCTGAGGGTCCGCCACAGAAGAACCCAAGATGGCCATGGCACCTTAAGCATACATGCATGCATACATAGCACATTGTAATGTGTATATTACGAATATACGCACCGTAATACTTCGATTCACAATACCAGCAGCCTCTGCATACTTCCCCGTGATCCTGGTGTTGTCTGACTCCTGCATTGGGAGATCCTTACTTAAGTACTTGCTAGATACTGAAATGACGACCCGGTGGTAAGCGGGCCACGGGCCACGGGCCACGGACCCAGAGGCCTCAGGCCGGATCCGTCGTTCAGTAGCAGACCCCTAAACCCCGAACGTGTACATGTCCTACTTACACATGCCTTCATCTGACAAGCTGACAGAACCTGGAGCAAAGACAACAAACGACTCGCACACTGCCAACTGCCAACAAGTCCGTCAGAGCCGGCAATACCTCGTACCTAGCTGCAGCCCTCGTCGAACTTGTCAAGACGGCCGAGAAAGAACCCCCGACATCCGAAGCCCACTGCCCAACAATGAGCTCTCGATAAGCTCCAACAAACGATGGCCGAGGCCAGATCGCAACACCATGCCGGCAGCGCCGAAGCAGCGACCACACGCGATCCAGAAGCCGAGGCCCTGCTGTTCGACGACGACGCAGGCTCTTCAGAAGGCGATGACGACTTCGGGAAGCAACAACCAGAACCACAACAACATGGCGCCGCGGCGCAGGCCGGCGCCACAAACGGGGCGGCCAGGCCGGCGCACGGCGCCATGAGGACGCCCCAGTCCCCAGGGACGCCGACGAACTCGGGCCAGCGGACGCCGCGCACGCCGCAGCGGGTCCGCTTCGACCCGAACCCCACGATCCTCCACGGCCGGACGCCCAATGGCACGGCGGACAGCTTCGACAGCCAGCGGCGCGCGTCGTCCGAGTCGTCGCAGCGCGACAGCTTCGACGACCTCGACTTCGACATCAGCGGCGGGGGGCGCGGGCGCGGGGACCACGGCCAGCACCGGCGGCCGCTGCTGACGGGGATCGAGGCGCCGAGCGTGGCGCTGGCCAACGGGCCCTGGGGCGGCGAGTACGACGACGCCGACAGCTGGGCCGAGAGCGAGATGAGGCGGCCCAAGTCCGGGCTGCGGTCGGCCTTCATGAACATGGCCAACAGCATCATCGGCGCGGGCATCATCGGGCAGCCGTACGCGTTCAAGCAGGCCGGCCTGCTGTCGGGCGTCGTCCTCCTGGTCGGCCTGACCTTTGTCGTCGACTGGACCATCTGCCTCATCGTCGTCAACAGCAAGCTCAGCGGCACCGACAGCTTCCAGGGCACCGTCGAGCACTGCTTCGGCCGGAGCGGCCTCATCGCCATCAGCCTCGCCCAGTGGCTGTTCGCGTTCGGCGGCATGGTGGCGTTCGGGGTCATCGTCGGCGACACAATACCACACGTGCTGCAGGCCGTTTGGCCTGGCCTCAGGGACACGCCGGTGCTTGGGATGCTGGCGGATAGGAGGGCGGTGATTGTGATATTCATACTCGGGGTCAGCTTCCCGTTGACATTATATAGAGACATCGCGAAGGTGAGCCAGCCCTTCCCTCTTGTCTGCTACCCTTCCCATTGTCTGGGATGCTGTCCACCAGGGCCATGCTAACCCTCGAGAAGCTTGCCAAAGCTAGTACGCTTGCCTTGATCAGCATGATGGTCATTCTAGTTACTGTCGTAATCCAGGGCCTTTTGGTGCCCTCGGAGGATCGTGGATCCTTCAGCACGCCGTTGCTCACGGTAAACTCGGGCATACTGCAAGCAATAGGGGTGATATCATTTGGTACGTCCAGGAAGACCCTGCCACTGCCACTGTACCATGCTGTCGTTGTTCTGACTGCCTGCGAAGCCTTTGTGTGCCACCACAACTCCCTCCTCATCTACGGCTCCCTCAAGACGCCCACCATCGACCGCTTCAGCCGCGTCACGCACTTCTCCACGGGCGTGTCGATGCTGGCGTGCCTGCTGATGGCGCTCGCCGGCTTCGTCACCTTCGGCGACAAGACGCTCGGCAACATACTGAACAACTTCCCCGCCGACAACACCATGGTCAACATCGCGCGACTGTGCCTCGGCCTCAACATGCTCACCACGTTGCCGCTCGAGGCCTTTGTCTGCCGCGAGGTCATGCTCAACTACTACTTCCCTGGGGAGCCCTTCAACATGCACCTCCACCTCATCTTCAGCACCAGCCTCGTCATCAGCGCCACCGTGCTGAGCGTCATGACCTGCGACCTGGGCTCCGTGTTTGAGCTCGTCGGCGCTACTAGCGCGGCCGCCATGGCTTACATACTCCCGCCGCTCTGCTACATCAAGCTGTCGTCGAGGTCGTGGAAGACGTATGTCGCCGCCGCCGTCGTTGCTTTCGGCTGCTGCGTCATGGTCATAAGCACACTCCAGGCGGTGGGCAAGATAATCAGAGGTTCGTCTGCGCTGCCAGCTTTGTTGCTCCTACTCCCTCTCCTTTCTGACTAGAGCTTTGACTGACATCTTCCAATCGCCCAGGCGAAGGAGGCGTTGCCCAATGTATGTAAAAGACGGCGACGATGAAAGAGAGCTTGCGCCCCGGCTCGCCGCATATAGATATTAGATGAAAGTGGATGACTGCAACGAGGTCACAACAAGCCCTGGACACCAGACCGGAGCTAAAAGGCGGGAATCATCTGCTTCCAATAGAAGGTGGAATTGTACAGTACCAACACATGCCTTCGTAAGGGCGGAGGCTGGCTGAGTGCCTTGTCCTCAGCCTTATGGGCGCCCAGCCGTGACGAACAACCACTGCAGCTCGGCAGGTGACGAGCGCCAACGGGTCACACTGCTGTGTGGGGTGTGAATCCTGGGCCGGACGGGATGGTGAGCTCCCAGGGAAGATGGGTTACTCGAGATTCACTGTGAAGCGTGGGATGTGAGGGAGGGGGGCTATCGCATGTAAGCCCATGGCCCGACCGGAGCCCGCCATGGGGCGGGTCAGCTGGGGCGCAGAGATGCGCCTTAGTACTCGCGGGTGTGACCTTATCGTCCCTCCCACGCCATTCCCTCCTCCTCCTCCAACCTCTCAGGTGCCGGGGAATTCGCCGAGTTTGTCTTGATGGATGACATGTCTGCCCCCATTCTCCCCGCGTGGGTGGGAGCAGCCCATGTACCCTGGACCTTCCGGACCGCACGCGTGTGGACCGGATACATGCGCCTCGGCGCGAGACCGAACGCGCACAAGGTGCTTGCTTGCTTGCCTGCTTGCTTGCCTGCCAGCTAAATAGATAGATACTACCGGGGAGGCGTGGGATGGCACATACTACAACTATCAGAGAAATGGGGAACCCGCAGGCGTTATACGCCACTAGCAAAATAGTCTACTGGGCATCACTTACACTCTGCTCCCGGTTGCAGCGGGTACTGTAAGTACTTTCCCAAGGTAAGGCGCGCCTGCATGGCCGCCGGGCTCTAGGGCGACGGAGAGGGGGGTGGATGGGGGAGGGGGCCATCACGGGTTCGGTCGCCTTGAATCAAGATAACGGATCCCGGGACCAAAGATCAGATCAGGTCAGGTCACGTCCAGTCCCGTTCCTTATTACTGGACTTCCTGTCCCCCCCCCCCACCAGCTCTCTCTTATTAATGCCATATCATATATATAAACCCCGCCTTTGGCCCCTTGCCTCGAATTGTGCAACCCCTGTGTTCCAAGGCCACATCATTAGCAAGCACTTCACGTTGGTTAGCCAGCCAGACATCCGAAATCCTACGATATAAAGCCTGATATTCACAAGACAAACCCAGCCTCCTCTCTCCAATATGCACGGAACTGCTTGCCCCAAGTGCGGAGCCTCGTCCGACGGCTCTAGCAAGACCTGCGGAAGCTGTGGTGCTGTGCGTCTCTGTCTATCTCTCTCTCTCTCTCTCTCTCTCCGCGACCCCTCTTCCTTAGCCCCCTCCTTTCTCTTCTCACTCCAGTCTCACAGGCCCGGAATCTGTGATGTGCTGACCAGCGCTGCAGACCTGTCCCCAGTAGGCCAACCAACCTACCTGCCTACCTACCTACCCGTCAGTGTATCGCAATGTAGCAGTTGTCGATTTGTCCTGGGCCGGCTGGGATGTTGTTGTGTGCTGGAGCGGCAAGTTTTGGTGACATGGTTCCAAGTGCGTTTGTGGCCGCCTCGTAACTGTTGCGAGGGGAAATGGGGAGTCCGTCGTTGAACATTTCCTGGGGTGGTCAAGACAGTCTAGTCCCTTATTTATCAACGTCCGCGCCATGTCTCAGATAATCTCAGCGTCCTTGTGCCCGTGACAGAACCACGTTCCTGCTTTGGGCCGAGTCTCCCTTGGTAATGTGTTGAGTGTGCTCGTCTCGGGCAAGCCGCCGTGACCAGCATAACGAGGTCTGCGGTCTCAGCTGTCGCTCTGCCACAGTATCATTTAGTGACTTTACTATGACGCAAAGAACTCGTCGAGCCTGACTACATGCGTACAATACATGCCATGCCATATATGTAGACGTCGAATTAAGAGTCGCGAGTTACGGTCGTAAGTTTGTCAGAGACTAGGCTAATCGGCGTCGAGCGCAACCTGCCATTCACATCTGGCACGACATGGTTATCTAGGAGGGAAAGGTTCAGCTGGAGACAAGTTAACTAGTATTGTACACAAGATGCATCCACTAATCGCAATGAGGATCCGTATCGCGAAAAGCAGGCTACCGAAAAGAACCGGGCAGCCATCTCCCCCCAAATCGGAAAATAATGAGGCGACACGACAACGCAGGCAGCCCGTTAAATTATCAAAAGGAAAAGGAGTCAAAAAGAGATATAAGGAAAACGACCACACAACCTGGGAGATTTCTCGTGACCCTGGAGAACTGTACGCAAACAGACTCGTCTCACATCCTCTGCCTCATCCCCGTTGCCACCCCGCCCATACATTCATTCCCACTCGTCCCCAAGAGACGTCGAAAGTTTTGGCTGGAGTGAGTGAGAAAGAGCGAGTGAAATAGCGGATGATGGAGAAATATTACGAGAGCTCAGCCGTGGTGGATCCCCCGGTACGTCAATTCGTGCCCACCTTGCACACAACACGCAGTTGTCCTTGTCTCTTGATTTCTGTGATCCTTTCGCACGCACAAGACACCACTCGCAAATCCCCGTTGCCCTTTCCAGACCACGCCGTTGTCAGATGCGGGCTAAAAGACACCGCTGTTTCCTGTTCCGAAGTATACGAGCGATTAAACCCCCGCCGTGTGTATTTGCCCCGACCAGAGAGGACACGCCGGTCCGATGAAGATAGGTAGGTATGCGGTGATATGAGGCGTGCACGACGACCACGGCCGATTGGTATTAACGCCAGCCGAAAAATAAAAGAGAGACGTCACCCCTGGGTACTCTTATGCCATCTTGACATGAAATTCCTGATCACCGTCTCTAGATCATGCCATGGTGGCTCATGAGAATCAAGTCAAGGGACAAGATCTGAGGGACCGTAGGCTAGTCGTGGCGATGCCAATGATGGTGTACATCACCGGAGTAGCCTGGTCGAAAGGAGCCGTAGACGGCGCGAAGTGCAGGTCCCTTACAGGACGAGGCACTTGTGCTTCTTGCTGCCGCCTTTCCGCTGCAGGAGTGCAGCGCGTGTGGCATGCTCGAAAACCTCTCTGACGCCCTCGTTGGTCTTGGCTGAGCACTCGAGATACTTGTAGGCACCAATCTTCTTGCGGACCTCCTCACCCTGTTGACAGAACGGTGATTAGTAAATCATGGCTATCCCGGACAGGCGCTTAAGCATCGAGGTGCTGGGCCTTGTGTGCCAGAGGCATCGTCTGAAGCCAGACGCGGGGTCAGTAGACTTACCTCCTCGGGGCTGACGGGCTTCTGGCTTGTCTTGCGGAGCTCCTCAATGGTCTTGTTGTCGTAACGCAGATCCTTCTTGCAACCGACGAGGATGATGGGAAGGCCTTGGCAGAAATGCAGGACCTCGGAAATCCACTGCAGGAGGCATCAGCATAAGCAGGTGACTCATAAGATACCTCACTTGGGGACGAGACAGATTGGGGGGGGGGGATTGAGGGTTGGGCGGTTGTAGGCTTACCTTCTCCTGAACGTTGTCCAAAGAGTCGGGGGAGTCAACAGCAAAGCAGATCAGGATAACGTGGGAGTCGGGGTACGACAGCGGTCGGAGACGATCGTAATCTTCCTGGCCAGCAGTATCCCATAGTGCCAACTCGACGTGCTTGCCATCAACCTCGACATCGGCGACGTAGTTCTCGAAAACGGTGGGGACGTAGACCTAACAGAGTTAGACAGGCGCTTGTGGAAGTGAGACTGAATCATGGATGTGTGGGCAGCGGAATGGTTCGAGGACGGTGTTGGTAGATGAGAAGGACCATGATGATCAGATGGCCTGGTGGTTATCTGGTGGTGGTATGGTTGGTGGTGGTATTGTTGTTGACTTTTGCGAGATAGGCGGCCTCGCGACAGGGGGTGCGGTGAATGGGGGAGATGACGAATTCGGGATCGACGCGGCAAAATCGGGCGTGGCTCTTACCTCGGGGAAGGTACCCTTGGAGAAAACACTGGGATTGAGGTCAGCATGGCGAGGATAACAGAGATGGTGCCGCGGGCGTGAGTTGGAGGATATTGATGGGACAGATCAGAGATGATGGCCGGTGACAGACGAAGAAGCCGGTGACAGATGGGATAGGCACATGATAGTAGCAGAAGCGGACGCAGATGAGGCCGCAGTGGCAGCGGCAGCAGCAGCAGCAGCAGCAGCAGCAGGCAGCATGAGGCAGCAGTGGGAGGACTGGATGGCTACTCACATCAACAGACACGTTTTTCCGCAAGCACCATCGCCGACAATGACGAGCTTTCGGCGGAGTTCTGCCATTTTGGAGGAGGTTGGGTGTGAGATGAAGGGGCTGGCGGTTGTAGTGGAGGGATTGGAGGCTGGATCGACGAAGCAGGTGAGGAGGATGCGAGGGCGATGGCGATGGGTGGAAGTCGAGGATGGACGGGAGGAGGAAGAACGGGCGTGACGGGTTGTTTCCCAATGGATGGATGGATGGATGGATGGAGGAAAGAGGTAGCGGGTAGTGGACAGTGGGCAGTGGGCAGTGGAAGTAGAGAGGCAGACAGGTTCGGAGGTTCCAAGGTTTGGGTTGGGGTGGCAGGGGCCAAGCGAACAGCAGCGAACCGAGTGGGGCACTCACAGGCTGCGAATAAAGGGGTTTTGGCAGTAAGAGATTACATTGCCTTCTCATCGCCTACCTAAGTACCTAACCTGACCTGACCTGACCTGGATCGGACTGGCCAGCAGCAGCGCCCTGTGCCCACCTGCCCGCCCGCCTGCCCGCCTGCCCGCCTGCCCGCCTGCCCGCCTGCCAGCCAGTCTGCACTGCCTGGCCTTGTTTTGATTTACTCGCCCGGTCCCCTCTGGCCAATCTCCTCTGCCATGTCACCACGCCTACCTCTCTAGGCGACTTTGGTACCTCGGTATACTATGCCATGCCTCGAGTTTATTGCCCGAGGCAGCCTGGTTGCTGGCCTCCAAATGACCGTAACAGTCGACGACTTATTATTAAACTCTGGGCTACCTTGGTTTCAGCTGGCATCAACACGCTCTCAACCTGAGCCTGATTTCACACGCATACTGTGCATACCAGCCGTCCTCTGTCTTCTAGGGTCTTCTCTCACCACGGAGGTAGCCAGTCACCACTCATAATCCCCAATCCTCCTTGATCATCCTGTCTCTCTCGGCAAGCAGTCACACGCCCCGGTTCTCACTCTGCCTGATCATGACACGACGTGCCATGGTGTATGAGCTGAGTTGGGTTTAAGAAATGGTGCACAGTCGGCGTGTGGGGAGGCCGCCAGACGACCGAGTGCACAGAAGAACGGCACACTGCAACTGTGCTGTGTGTAGCACAGTAGATGCATTGCAGTCAGGAGACAGTGCTAGGAGGAACACGGGTAATGTCCACAACCTGCGAGTCAAAAGAAAGAAGCCGGTGCTTCGGAAGGACATTCGTTAGTGTTGCTGATTGCTATAAAGATGCTGGTCAGTCTGGAGCGTCGGCCACGAATCTCCTGCAGTAATTCAACCCTAATGCCGGATTCGGTGCTGCTGGGAGGGGGGAGACCGGAAATCGCATTGGCATTGGCAGTCGTATACGAAGCAAATGGGGTGTTCTCGTGCAGTGCCTACTGATAGGAGATAGCAGCCCCCCCGTCCTACCGACCTCTTGACCGATATACTCCCCCAAGGTCTGCCCTTGTCCAGGCTTGCACCCTACTGCGGACTTCCTTGATACCTAGTTCGGGACGCGGGTTGTTGCGCTGCGCAACGTTGAAGATGGGGTAATAAGTTAGTACAGGCAGGCTACACACAGGTCTGGTCCTTCACATGCACACCCCCCCCCTGTGGGCGCGTGGTGTCCAGTGGCGAGCCCGTGGGACATGCAAGACACATATACACGCTCCCTCACTCCATCTCAATCCATGTGCTACCATGAACGCGTTTCCTTGCCCGCTGCTGACAACCAGTGGAGAGCGCCCAGACCCGGGGCTGGCTTTGTGTGGCCCGCTGCCGAGCCTCACTGCTCCCAGGGCACAGGCAGTCAGGCAGTCAGGCAAATGGATGGGGTGGTTTCGAAAGGGTTCGGCTTCCCTTTGTTGCTTCTGGCAACCAAAAAGTCCTAGGTGAGGTACATGCCGTCACAGGACATGTAGGACTTTGCAAGCTCCCCGGAATCCGGGACACGTGTATTGCTAGCCTTGGCTAAACACCCGACCATAGCTCGTCAATTTGACGTGACCTGTTGTGTGCACACAGACTGTGTGTTCAACGAGTAATGTCGTTGACTCTCCAATGGTTGGCTGATGGATAGATTAAATGTGGCTCATACAGCCACTTGTATATCTCTGCGTCACAGCCAGCTACTATGTGCATAGTACCATGGCTGCATGGGAGACGGTTTCATCAACCCCCTGCGTCCTGCTGTTATTCTTGAGCCTCGCCCAGGAGAGCGTACGTACATCCATGTCACACATCAAGTGTCACCGTGAGGACACCGGCCACATCACCTGGGGATGAACGATAAACGGACTCTTACCAAACAATCAACAAATGCAAATACACCATCCCAATGGTGACTGCCAGAATACCATATTCACAGATTTCTCTGAATCAATCACCGTTGAAATGACCAGGGCCAGGGAGGAAACAAATCATTGCGTGTAATCACCGTTTACGAGACTCGGGTTTTGGCTCTTTGTCACGGCGCGCTCTGTCTTTGACCAGTGTCAACGGTCAAAGGAGCGTCCCGCGTACCAGATTCCCAGCGATCTTAGCTCCTCCTGGTCACAGCACAACAGTGGTGGGCTCCCTCCTCTCCCTGTCCCAGAGCCCGCCTACCATGGCTGCGTTGACCATCAGGCAACGTGCCTCCCTGGCCGAGCGGAAAAGCCCCCGAGTAACCTCGAAGACCAGCCTGCCAAAACTCAGTATCCTCCGTATGCCTGTGCCCATCACAACTCCCTCAAAGGCGCCCTGCGGCCCATCAAACCCAGCCCACTCCTGCCCGTAGCCCTCGTGAACATGCCCAAACACGTGCAGCAGAGGCCGCACGCGCCACACCTCCCGGGCAAGATGCGAGCAGCCCAGCCTCAACATGTCGAGGTGGCCCCGCGGCGGGCAGTGGGTCACGAGGATGTCCACGCCGTCCGGCACCGAGCCCGCCCACACGTCCTCGGACCGGGGGTACTGGAAGGCCCAGCTGCCGTGCCGGGGCGAGCGGGGGCTGCCGTAGACGAGCAGCTTGCGCCCGCTGGGGCACCGGACGGTCGCGGTCTCGTCGCAAAGGTAGGTGATGTCCCCCCAGTCGAGGCGGGCCCTCTCGTCCCCTGGGTCTCGCGACGGGTCGAGGATGGCGTCGTGGTTGCCGGCGATGACGATCTTGTGCGCGTGTGGCTGCGCCTTGAGCCAGTCCAGCGCGGCCTGGAGCTCCTTGAGCGTGCCGCTCTGGGTGAGGTCGCCCGCGTGGATGAGGATGTCGCCGTCGGGGAGCTCGGTCTGGTTGTTGTTGTGGGTGTCTGAGATACAGACGATGGTGACTGGGTCCGATATGGGCTGACGGGGCACGATGTTGCGAAAGCCATATAGCTTTCGGGCGAGGTAGAGCAGCGGCGAGCGGAGGAAGGATTGCCAGGCGCTGGGCCGCGGCCTTGTTAGAAGTGACTCCATTACCAACTGCCACTCGGAGATGGTTTAAGCTCCGCTCCGTCTTTCGGTTCGCTGTGCATGATGAATGCTTGTCTTGCGGGTAGTGATTGCGAATCAAGTGAGCCACTTGGCCGACTGTTCGTGGCACAGCTGAGTGTCAGATCCAGCAGGCTTGGCCTGTTGAACACGCTGTTCCCTTCCACAAACTGTGTTAGGGGAGGAATGAGGGAGACCGTGTCCCTCGTGTGACAGTTGAATTCCCTGCAGCCGTTTTATCAAGGACTGGTTAGAGGATAATTGAACTCAAGCCGAGGAGGCACAGGGCCTGTCTGGAGCAACATTTCCATGTTGCAATGACAATCACTCACTCGTGCTTATGCTCAGATCACGTTGGGGCCCTCGTCCAAAGATCAGTCTCGGAGCCTGTAGCAGCAATGCGGGCACCTGGGGCCAGTGAGGTCTGCGCCAGGATGGTGGGGGATTGCGAGGCCGTCAAGGATCTTTGGTTACAAATGCCAATGGGCAAGGGACGGGCAGGAGGGCCACGTGCGGAGGGTGGCTTCTTGGGATGGACAAGAAGAAGGCTAGACTAGTAGCAGAAGGAGACAAGCAGTGAGTGGCGGGGCGGGCTACTAAACGCGGCCGGACTGACTGACTGACTGACAAGGAGCTCGCCGTCGGGAGGGAGGCCTACCGGGACGTCGGTCTGAGACCCCGTGGCCCACTGCGGTTCGCAGCAGTGAGCTTGGTTGGGGCTGTGCTGGGCACTTGTTTCGCATCACCTACAGCCGGACTGCCACCATCGTCGTCAGGCTGCTCTCTTTTCTGGAGGCGACTGTTTGCTTCCAAGGTCCAGCCAGCCAGCTCGCTCATTGCTCCAGTCTGACTCGCCCTCATCCAAGACGTATAAAAGCCCAGGTAAGTCACCAAGCCGCCGCATCCGACGGGACGGATGTTGGTTTTGCGATCGTCAAGCTGCATCGACTTCTCGAACACCTGCCCTGCGAACATCCCACTTCCGCCCCACCACAACTTACATCCCACCTCGCCAATTGATCGTCATCATAACCACCGTCATTCTCGCCACCATCACCGTTCAGCACCATCGAAAATCCCTAGCAAAAACCCCTCATCACCTTTATCTGATCTCCTTGGTTTTTGGCTCTAAACCACATCGCGCATAGGTTTCCCATAGCTCAACAGCTGGGCCACCCGATCATGGCAGATTTCGAGGCTCCTTCAGGGCCTCCGCCTCCCAAGGTTCCCGAGGGATGGGTCGCCAGATGGAATGCACAATACTCAGAATGGTAAGTGATCTCGCAACAACCAGCGCATGCGCACCATCTCCACCAGACAAGTAGTAACCTGGCTCAGGTTCTACGTAAACACCTTCACCAAGAAATCACAATGGGAGAAGCCGACCGAGCCCGCCCCGCCTCCCATGGGCGATGACGCCCCTCCAGGCCCTCCACCCGCCTACCTCGGCGGCAGCGGGCCCGCCCCCACCGACTCCAAGACGAACCCCTTCACCCCACAGTCCACCGGCCCCGGCGGCGCCTCCAGCTCCGTCGACGCGGACGCCGAATTCGCGCGGAAGCTACAAGAGGAGGAGGACGCCCGCGCCCGCGGCGCCGCATACGGCGGTGGCGGCGCAGCCGCGAGCTACATGGGATCCAGCCCGGCCCCCGGCCAGAGCCCGAGCCAGTACCCCTCGCAGCTGCCGCCCCGCGAGGGCGAGACCAAGAGCAAGGGCCTGCTGGGCAAGATCTTCGGCGCCGGCAAAAACAAGCTCAGCAGCGGCGGCCACGGCGGCGGCGGCGGGTTCGGCGGATTTGGCGGAAGTCACGGTGGTGGCCATTATCCCCAGCAGGGCGGGTACTACCCGCCGCAGCAACAGCAGTACGGGCACCCCCAGCAGGGCTACGGAGGGTATCCCCCGCAGGGCGGATACGGTGGGTACCCTCAGCATGGAGGATACGGCGGCGGCGGCGGGTTCGGGGGCTACGGGGGTAGGCCGCATAAGAGCGGGGGTGGCGGTATGGGCATGGCGGGTGGAGCGGCGCTCGGTCTAGGAGCGGGTCTGGTCGGTGGTGCTCTCATCAACGAGGCATTCGACAATGACGAGCAACAGGCCTACCAGGATGGCTTCGAGGACGGAAACGATTACGGTGGTGGTGACGACGGAGGTGGCGACTTCTGATCTGTCCCGACCTGGTCATGACCTCACGAAGTCTGGATGCTGGCGTTTCGGATCAGTTCTGTGTCTGTTTCCTTTCTGTATCTTCTGATTAGGGTGGGAGATATCAAGGACATGAGGTCGAGCTGTGCAGTTGGCCAGACTCAGCCGCACTCGCACGCATATGTAGCCTCAGTCGTTTAGTAAACTATTGAGAAAATAGGGACAAGACAGGGACGTAAACAGTTGGGAAAAGATAATAAGAGCAGTCATGTTTTTCCAGAAGCAGATACCTAGGCGTCTGCCATGCTACAGTGCACTTTCTCGTTACATTTGGACTTTCGCACCTGCAATAACGGGTGGTACACCAGCACATGGCTGGCATCACAGCTATATCAAACGGCAAAGTATGAAGTGTGTCTGGATTTCTACGCAGTGCACCAATGTATCGGTGTATCATGCATTATCGAGCATCTATCCAAAATTTGAGAGACACGGATGATTTCACGTGTGCTCGATATGTTGTCTGCAAAGGCACCTCGCTTGCCTGGGTATTGGAGACCTCGAGGCCACGAGGCCAAGAGTCCAAGCGGCTCGCGATCCGGGCTGTGTCGTACTGGTCACGATGATTCATATCGTGTCGACAGGCCAGCCGTCATCTGATTGGTTACTACAGCATCCTTGTGGAGCTAGTTCAGTATTATAGCGCACGTCTTCCCGCCCCTACATCAGTTATACTGTCTAGGAGATACAATTAGGTAGCGTCCAACTATATAACAAGAACTTGTCAACTGGCCGTCTATTTTATTCCACGCCTCCCAGACTTCCCAAATCATAATTCTAGGCCTGAAGACCTTACAACGCTTGAGTTCACCCTGAGGCTTTAGTTGCAACCACTTAGACGTCATCGGCATGGTAGAGACAACCACAACCGCAACTTCACCACTCTCGACCCTACCAATGAGCCTGCCGCCAAGTCCACAACCCGTCTCTACAACCACAAACCCTCAGGAGTCTACCAACTCTCCTGACTGCACCATGCCACAATTCGCCCCTGATCAATGCCTCTTTTGTCCAAAGCTGTCACCGAACTTCACAGACAGCATGGCACACATGCGAAAATCACACAGCCTGTTTATCCCCCACCAGCAAATTCTAGCAGTTGACCTCGAGTCACTGTGCAGATATCTCCATCTTATAATCTTTGGGTATCGGGAATGCATAAGATGCGGGACACAGAGGGCCACGGTACAAGCTGTGCAGCAACACATGACCGGGAAAGGCCACTGCAATTTCGACATTTCGGAAGAGGACTCGGAGTTTGCCGAGTTCTACGACTTTTCTGACCCCGAAGGCGTCTCAGAAAGCGAGGCTGAGCCCGATGGAGAGGAGGGGAACGAGGAGCAGACGGCGGCAAGCTCGAGCCAGAAGCCCCTGCTGGGTGGCGGGGACACGATTCGCTTACCATCAGGAAAAATCATATCGAGGCAGGCATCAGCACCAGGGGGGCCGTCATTGCGCCGAAGAGCTCGGGCGTATGCTTCACGGCTGGAACAACACACCCTGGTGGAAGCCGGCGTTGACGACGGAGAGGATAGGCAGGGGGCGAAGGGGGCTAGGAAAAAGAACCCAAACCAGGGGTCACATGATACGCGGTTGTTATCTAAGAGGGAGAAGAGAGAGAAGGAGAACGTGACATACCAGCTAGCAAGCATGAGCGCCGGCGACAGGGACAGCCTGGTGCACCTGCCGGCGTCCCAGCAGCGCGCGATACTGGCTGCCCAGTTCAGGCACACGGTCAAGGTCCAGAAGGAGGAGAGGCGGAGGCAGGGCACGGTGGACCGCAAGGGGAACAAGAACCTGTATGCGTATTGGCACACGGAGACGCCTGTCTACCAGTGTGGCTAGTCACAATATACCCCGGAATTTGCCGGCTTTCCCTGCGGCCTACATGGCGAGTGAGTGAGTTCTCGCAGCCTTGAAGACAGCGATTGCCATGTCAAATTCGACATTAGGGGGCGGGAAATGGCCTGATCCGACTCTTCGGCCGGTTTGAATGATTTTTGCACATTTCTTCTAAGGTCTGCCTCATGTGGTATTTATGCCATTACGATCCAACTCGAGTAGCGATATGTATTTCATTGGAATCTAAAATCTATGAGAGAAGTATCCGCATGCATTTCTGCTAGATTTTCCAACCTCTTTATGTTGAGCAGTCTAATTATCACTAAGCACGGTCTTATAACAAAATACCTCAACTCATAAGTTTTTTCAGGATCGAGATACAGAGTAGCTCTTATGAGTGGCTCATATGCTGGCTCAGAATACATAGCTGGGATACGGACGCGATTTTTTATTATGCATAGCTTCTGAGAAACAGATTCTCAAAACCTGGGTTATCTTGGCAGCCCAGCTCTTGTCCGGCTCGCTCTTGTGGCCTTGGTCCAAGTCGTGCGCCAACCATGCTGCCAGGCTATAAGCGGGAAATACAATTTCTGGACCCCCTTGGCCCCTAAATAACGGTGAACGAAAAAGCCACACCGTAAATTAACCCGTAATTGACTATTGCTGCCTCTAGGGACTTGCGCTGCACTCACCAACTGCTTGGTCAAGGTATGCGTGGAGTGGGCACTTCACGTCTTGCAGGAGGAAGAGGGACTTTCGCAGGCATGAAATGGAGGGTACAGAGGTACATATAGCCCCCAGTACATAAATAACAGTTGCATAAACTGGCTAGAGGTGTATGTTTTCTGAATATAGTTATTTTGGGTATATAGGTCTGGGTATATAGGTCTGAGTCTGATGAGTTACTATAAGTCGGTGTTATAGGTGCAGGTGTGTAAGACTAGGCGTGTAGGGCTGGGTATTGTGATATGTTATAGGTGGGTGCGGTAGTTCTGGATGTGTAGTTCTGGGTGTTGTGGGTTATTGCAGGCAGATGCTTGAGTACACCAGTTCACCATTTTTAAAAATCAACGCAAACAAATCAGCACAGAATATTGCATCTAATACATGCTAGATATTGGTCGAACTTGCATCGTCCCAGGTCTAGAAGCTGCCGGAAGCTGGACTCCAGATCGCCAATGGCGTGTTAAGCTCTGTTAGCGGCGCCGCTTTGATACCCGACAGTCACAACGCTATTTTCGTAAGAAGCTCTTTATTATAGCGAAGATATGACGTGTGCCCTGAGAAACGTTTGGGGCTGACTGGCGACGGCTACTCGGCCCCCAAGGCGCCCTGACGGCATGCCCAGACCAAGCTCGATACATCTGAGCTTTGTTCCCTCGAGGTTGGGTTGGGCGCCACAGGAAGAGCGAATTTATGATGGATCCGCCGGACTGGTATTAATACTGAGCAGCCTCATCCTGGGGTTCGAAGTGTCGCGTTGCCTCTGCCCGCCAACACAAACACCACCTGCACGTGGTACCGTCGAAATCACTTCCTGCCATTCCAGCCATCGGAGCCTGCGCGACACGATGAGGTTCTCTGCTCTTGGGCCAATCATTTTGGGCCTTGGGGCCCTCGCAATGACACTGTTGTGTCTGTTCGCAGGTTCTACGACATCGTTCTTGCCAGAGTTTTCGCTAATTACAGTAAGACGGCGACAGCCTGCCATTCATCCCCGGAAACCACTTGGGCCTGAGCTTAACGTGCCATCAGGTGAACACGTCGCAAGTCGGACGAGGTATCCTCAATAGCAGTTATGTCGACAGCCACCCCGAACTGGCCGCCATTCTGGACATGATCCCGCCGTCCTTGCAAGATGACGCCGAGGACTACCTGAACACGGTACTCCAGCGACTGGGCATAAAAGATTTCTATACGGGGAATATCTTAACCGTACGTCTGGCTCCCATGACGTCTCAGGAAATACGAGGAGAGTAACAGCCATTGCAGTATTGCAACGGGAATTACGAGCCCAAGGCGGTCCCAGACGCAACCGTCTCCCGCAGCGATATCACTCGAAACTTCACTTTCTGCAGCGAACGCGACCCGAATTTTCAATTCGACCCTCGCGAGGCCCTCCAGCGCGACCTGAATGCCTCAGGCAACGGCTGGCTGAACGTCTCGGACCTGGACTGGCCAGAAGAGATCGACCGCGGCATCGATGCTATTCACATCGTACAGCGCGTGGCTTTCATCATCTGTGCGTATGAGTCCACTTCTGCCCGCTAATCACCCCCCCCCCTCTTCACCTTCAGGACACAGCCATGCCCCGCCCGCCTTCCACCACCCCCTCCCACCACAGCCGGAGTGCTAAAACAAGGATCACCGCAGACTGCGTCTCCATTGGGCTGATCGGGGTGGCGACCCTCACGTCCATAATCTCGTTGGTCTTCTCGGGCCGCATGTCCGCCTGCGCAAACATCTTGGTCGCCGTGCTGGCCTTCCTGATGGTCGCCATATCGAGCGCCCTCGCGACGGCGATCGCGGTCATCGGCGCCGGCGCCGTCGACAGGTACGCCGAGCAGGTCGGCGTCACGGCAGACCCGGGGAGGCGGTTCCTCGGCCTGACCTGGGGCGCCACGGCGACCATGCTGGTCTGCGTGGTGTGGTGGTGTGTAGACTGCTGCATCGGGCGCCGCGGGCGGAGGAAGAGGTTCTCGCGCGGTGAGAAGTACAGTTCGTGGGGCAAGTGATCGGGGTCTCGAACAAGGGATTAGGGGTTTACCCGGCTGTGGAGCTTGCCGTTCGGGCGCCGCGAATCTTTGGGTACCGGCTCACTCCTGCCACGCAAGAGATCTCAAGGGGGAAAGGCCAGAGTCGGAGCCTGCTGTCAATCGTCGCAGGCGGATTTTGGAGGACATTTGGAGAGCGTGAAGTGATGGGGAAACACGCCCGCCTTCCGTAACAGTGACCCGTTAAAGTCATTGCCTTTTCCGGGTAAAGGCAGTGTATGATAGTCACTCACACCAAGCTGGCCATGACGGATACCTCTGTTGAATATGAAACGGTGGTGTAAGCTTTTGCGTGATGGGGAGCTCTGGCTTCCTCTCGAAAGAGTCCTGAAAGACTGACCTCTTGCGAGGAATGAATCACAATGCTCGCCCGCCCTTTGCCTACATATTCCGACATCAACCACGAAGCCAGTAAAGGTGACCGTGTTTATCGACCGGATTGGTTGGTAGTATTGCTGGACCGTTTTGAAAGCTGTGCACATTTGTTTTGTTGATGATGATGCTCGTCACGCATCCTATTTCCGTAAAATGGAGCAACTCGCTTCAAGACCTGCACTAGAAACATCGACTAGTCAAGGGATTCGCATTGTTCTAACCGACGTGCTGGCCATGCGCTACCTTCGAAAACATGGGCCGGCCTAGATTGTACCGTCTCTCGGCGGACACCAGCCCACAACGCACGCCCAGTGCGATCCGGACCTGGATGTATCGGCCAACGTACCATGTTCCCCCATGTAATCTATTCATGTGAGTATCAGGTATACAAAACAAGAGGGCCAGGGATGTGCAGACGACATCATTTCTTGCCACCCTTCTGCTTCTGCGACCCTCCACCGCCGTTGTTGTCCTTTGAGGACCCGGCGAGGAACGCAGCCATGTCGAAGTTGCCCATGGGGTTCTGCGCGCCGCCTTGACCGCCGGCCATGAGGCTGTTCATCGGGTTGCTCTTCTGGCTCTCCTCCCATTCCTTCTTCATTTCCGGGTCCACTGTTGGTCGGCGTGTCAGCGGTGTGCACATGACCGGCCCTTCGTTCGGGTATAGGGCGAGAGATGCTTACTGTTGTCGACCAGATATGGCATCCCGAAGAATATGCCCATGCTCACAAGACCCAGCAGGATCATGGGGTTTTTGAGAATGCTCAAGACGTTGACTAGTAGGGCAGTGTTAGCGACCCGCACCGCAAGAAGCCGGAGGTCCCTTCCACCTACATGAGCTTCTCTCCATGAAGAAGTTCTTGGGCCCGAGCACCTTGACCTCAAGCGCGCCGCCGTTCGTGACGGTGGCAGCCTCGCCCTTGTTGTTCCAGTCATTGCCCCGGTACGTCTCCCAGGCGGCGACCTTAAGCCTAGCCGTCTTCTCGTCCTTCTCGGACTGGCCCTCGCCCGAGACCACGGGCAGGACGTCGACCCGCAGCGGCGCGAAGGCGTGGGTTGGGCTGTGCACGTCAAGCAGGTAGCTGCCCTCGGAGACGTTGTGGAAGGCGAAGGTGTTTGCCGGGGAGAGGTAGGCGGAGGCGCCGAAGTGGAAGGAGGACAGGGTCGCGTGCGTCTGGGGCGGGAGTGAGCGCGGGTTCGGGAGGATGTGCGTCGGGGGGATGACGAGGTTGAGGGTCGTCGTGGCCGCCGCCGCCGCTATGGACAGCAGGGAGAGGGCCAGCGGAGAGAAGAGGTCGCTGCGCATCTTGGGCGGTGGTGTGGGGGCCTCTTTCTGGTGTCGTCGTCCGGGGAGGTCGGAGTGCGGAGTGTGTGAGTTCTCTTGGTAATATAGATATGTAGGTCGGCTGGGGCTTCTTCAATCATGGAAATAGACGGCCGCCGTTGTGAGGACGTTGCCGAGCTGCAGCGGGACCGGAGCTTGACTGCTGCAGGGTGGGTCATATAAGACAGCACAACGAAGTACCTAGGTACCTAGGTACTCGGCATGGGCCCTTGTCTGGCCACACTGCATTCATTACACTGGTTAAGCTCACTGCATGGAACCCTCAGGTAACCCCAATTCAGGCAAGCATACTACACTACCTGCTTACCTAGGGCACCCAGGTAATGTGGGATCTATAACACAGTTCATGTGCAATTCGTCGATATGTCGATGAGTATCTGACTTTGAACGTATAAGGCCAATGCGATCTCGGCTGCTGGCCCCCCCCCCACTATACTTGCGCATGATGTGGCCAACCTGATATTGAATTTGGATCGAGCAACTTGCTTCTGGGTAACGAAAAACTAGGGCGCGACTTTTCCACAATCAGACAACTGTCGGCGCGGTCTCCTCCTCCTTATCCTGGGGCTTACCTTCCTTGCCCTCGGTCGTGGCGGCAGACGCGGCCTTGAATGACTGCTCAAAATCGGCAATGATATCGTCAATGTGCTCCGTGCCTACTGATATCCGGATGAGGTCCTGCAGGAGATGGGTGTTAGCAAAACGTATTGATATCTGTCCCGGCCTGTAACAAACCCCGCATCAACATACCTCGGTTGTGCCTGAGCTGGTCTTCTCCTCGTCCGAGAGCTGCTCGTGCGTTGTGGTCCACGGGTGGATCGCCAGCGTCTTGGAGTCACCCACGTTTGCGAGGTTCGAGATGAGCTTGAAGCCGTCCACGATCTGGCTGCCGGCCTTGCCACCGCCCTTGACGCCAAAGCTGAGGACGCCGCCCGCGCCCCTCTTGAGGTACTTCTTGGCCAGCTCGTGGCTCGGGTGGCTCTCCAGCCCGGGGTACGACACCCAGCTGACGTAGGGGCTCTTCTCGAGGTACCTTGCCAGCGCCAGCGCGTTCTGGGCGTGGCGCTCCGCCCGCAGCGAGAGCGTCTCGATGCCCAGCAGTAGCTGCTGCGCGGCGAAGGGGTTGAGGCAGGCGCCGAGGTCGCGCAGGACCTCCACCCGCACCCGGATGATGAAGGTGATGGCGCCGAAGGTCTCCCAGAATTTGAGCCCATGGTATCCGTCCGAGGGCTCGACCATCTGCGGGAACCGCTTGCCGTGCTTGCCCCAGTCGAACTTGCCTGAGTCGACGATGACACCGCCGATCGTGGTGCCGTGGCCACCGATCCATTTGGTTGCCGAGTGAACGACGACTGCGAAATCGCTCGTCAGCAACGTGGATCGCCTGGGAACAGGAAGACTTCCCGTTTGATCGGGATATGTGGAACTGGAATTTCACGTACTATCCGCCCCATGGTCAATAGGCCGGATGAAATAGCCGCCCGCCCCGAACGTGTTGTCAACCACGACCGGAACGCCCTTGGCGTGGGCCAGCTCCGCGATCTTCTCCAAGTCCGGGATGTTGTACCGCGGGTTGCCGATACTCTCGACGTAGACGGCTTTGGTCTTGTCGTCGATAGCAGCCGCCAACTCCTCGGGCTTGTCGCCGTCGACAAACTTGGTGCTGATGCCCAGGCGCGGGAACGCCACCTTGAACTGGTTATAGGTGCCGCCGTACAAGTTGGACGTCGACACGATGTTGTCTCCAGCCTGTGCCAGCGCCGCGATGGTCATGAACTGGGCCGCCTGGCCTGACGAGGCGGCGACGGCCGCCACGCCTCCCTCGAGGGCGGCGATGCGCTTCTCAAAAACGTCGACAGTAGGCTGGATGCAGAGAGTTCAGCAAAGCGTCCTCTGCCATGCCTGTTGGGCAGCGCAGCCACTTCAATACGACTCACGTTCATGATACGGCTGTAAATGTTGCCGAACTCTTTGAGGCCGAATAGCCTCGCGCCGTGGGCTGAGTCGTTGAAGACATAGCTCTATGGACACCACTCAGTATTCTATTCCAGGCGCAAACGCACACGCAATGATCCCGCTATTGCATACAGTTGTTGCGTAGATCGGCACAGCTCTCGAGTTAGTAGCAGGGTCTGGCTCCTGCCTGTGATGGTCATCAGCTTTCTGCAACAGCCGCTCATAGGGCAGGGAACTAACTCACCCGCCATGGAGTTGGAGGGTCTCGAAGTGTTTGCTTAGTTCCGACATCGTGGCCAAACTATTACCCAACTATAGTACGTTTATGGTTATTAGCCTCGCAGCATGCGCAGTTCGAGGGCCTGATCCTGAGTGTCGACGTGATTTCAGCAGCTCGGGGCAGTGAGTGAGAATCAATGGGAAGTCAATTGATCACCAGCCCGGCCTAGGGACCATCTATCTACTTTAAGTTTCAGCTCCTCCTCCCCAGTGCCTGCGTGACCGACCGTCAATCAAGCCCGTATGCCTCAAGCGTGTGAACTCGCACCTGTGTTCCCTCTCCTGGGCCTCCAATCGCGCGCTTGGGAAGTGGGGAAGCTGAGCACGTCATTTCGACCGCCAACGTCGAGTGCTGGCCAAAAGGGTTGGCGCCGACCGCTCTGCCGGGCCCCAAGCCGTTGTGCCACAGGGCGAGCCGGCCGAGGGCCGATGGGCGGCCGCTGTCTTACTTGAACGTGAGGAGCTCTGGCTGGTGTTGCATCTCTGCATCTCTACTACCGATGCTGGACGTGCCATACGCGGTCTAATCATGGCGTTTTGGCAGCTAGCTTTGGATCTACACGACAGACAGGTGGGCCGGTGGGGCTTTCAATCACATGAGCAAGCGCGTCAGCGGCCATGGCGTCGCAAGATTATGGACCGTCCTATGCTTTGGGCATATCTAGACTACCTACAACATGTGTAGGTACGGAGCATCCCGAGGCCAGCGCTGCTGGCTTCGCCTGTGGAGATGGTCACTCAGCTGCCCAGCTACGAGGCAGACCACCCCCCACGGGCGGTGAACTGCGGGACATCACAGACGTAGGACATGCGTGACCAGTAGATACAGCCTTTTCTATCTTCTTTCCATTTAAAGGAAACACATCGGTAATTGAGATTGAAAATAATTATTATTAAGAGGGCAATATGACCCTTACCTATCACCGAAACTGAAACTATAGGTAGTTTTGCTCCTCTGCCACAACCCAACGTGCTGCGAGACCAGTACGGAGCCCCACTCACTAAGAGTCTGAGGTCTCACGACGAACACAGTCATTTGTGTGACTGTCTTCAAGCATACAAGAGACCAGAGTGGTGTCACCTATGCATAACCAAAAGATACTGAAAGAGACTTGGGAAGAAAACAGAGAAGAAAAAAAAATCAATAAATGGAAGCGTTTTCCAGAAGTGAAAATCCGAACTCTGGACATTACCTGTTGTGTTCCGTCCGGAGACCAACTACTTTGTACAGCACATTTCCAGAAGAACTCAAAGAAATAGAAAAAGGAAGCAACAAGGAGACGGGCAAACGGAATATATATGGTGCCTCATCCTGATGAACGGGTACCACATGCAAAGTCTAAATGAAAGAAACTTGTAGGCACCACCACAAATGAGTTTGACCTGCAGGATCTAGTTGGTCTGCCTATACCAACACCATATACAACTTCTCTAGAAGTGGATCCACATCCTTGAGTCGTTACATATTTTGCCTAAGTCAGGTAGATATTGGACCTTAACAAACAGAGCAGTGGGGCGTGATGGTCCTGCCTACTCAGATTCTCAGGTGCATTATCTTCCCTCAGGTAGCAAGACTTCAAGCAGAAAGCGAGGGTCTCATCAACCCCTATGGATTTTAATAATCGTCCGTCATCTTGGACTCACCTAGCCTTGGTGCATATGTGCTGTTCTGTATCTATGTGGGTGGTTGTCTCCTGGCACAAACGTGCCTTTCCTAACGGAAATGGAGTTTAAATAGGCAGAGACACATATCATATATACTGTAAATGTCCATATGATATATTATATATATACATATAGACCACATACCACTTTGAGAGACTAATGATATGTGAAAGAGCCTTAAAAAGCAATGTGTAAGTGCATGCAGTCTTCATCGCTAGTAGGCAGCATATTCCGGCTTCGCTAGCCGCCTCAAAAGTGGCTATACCTACGAAAACAGACGGTGGCCCATTGCAGTTTTCACTGGGGACATTGCACAAGTCCAGTTATTTAGCGGCACACTCGGTGATCAGGTTCAGCTGTACTGGCTACCTACCTGGCTTACTCCCACCATAGGGCCCGCAAGTCTATCACATGCCGGCGAAAACAGAGGATGCTACTCTGAATCTCCCATGCTTATCTGGTTACGTGCCGGTGCATGATGATAGTTCCGTCGGGGCAAGCAATACTGTAGCCTCCACATCGGCCGACGAATACATTTATGGTCCCAACACCCCGGCATGTGTCGCACAGAGTCCACCCACTGGCTGACGTCTCCGAGTAGACGTACCCAGTTTTGCCGCACGTGGGGCAATCCGCCGGGGTGTACTTCTTCTCACCCTCCCTGGCGAGACGCCTGTGACAGACTCTGCATCTTGCATCGGAACTCTCTCCAGGCATATCGAGCCTGCCTTGAACCTCCCGAGGTCCCTTTCAGACTGCTGCGTGTATCGTCGAACTGGAAGTCTTTGAGACATGTTAGCAGGTGCTAGGCTCGTATTTGCCCTAGTGATGGATATGTTACTTTGGAAGCGCTTTGCTTGGGAGTGCCTTCTTGTGTCCGAGCCTTGGGTCAGGGAGCGCTGTTCCTTAATATCGATTGCTCCTGGGTTGGTTTTCTGAAAGTGTGAATAGCGTGTAGGTGATCCTTCTTCAGAATTACTCGTTCAATATTGATGCCGATACAGAAGACAACTCTAGGAGAGAGAAGTTGATATTACACGCTTTTATATACATTTCTTCTTATTACTCACTCAACCATGGAGTTGGCATCCTGAGTATTAGTCACTTGAAAATTGCAACATAGTTGATGAAGACAACATTTATTTATTGCTGGTCAGACATAATTATCGCACAGTCACTCAGACTCGATGTACTTTGTGATACTTACCTAGTGTGGCAGTCACTAGGGATGCCTTTAATTGGATTGATGAATTACCTACTGAGATGTACACACTTTTGACTCACCTGCCATTTCCCATCACATCTGGCAAAGCCTCAAGATGACCTTACTGAATGTACCCCTTGTCTTTATGATGGCCGTGTAGGGTGAAGTCATGAAATATGAAAGCATCATGTATTGCAAGTGCTAATTTTGGTATGATAGAATAAATCATCAGGCAAGTTCACCTGAATGGCATTGGAATGTTAAAACAGGCGGCACATGCGCCACAGTTATTGAAATCACCAATGAGCTGGCATACCTAAGTAGTCCAGGACATCTCTCGCTTTGGCATTGTCAAGTGAGGTTCCGAAGACAGTGTATCCCGAGATGTTTACAATCCTTCACTTTGTTATTCACATAAGTCAATTGGGGAATAGTTCTGTGATAGGTTGGCAAACTATGAATGGGCAGTCTGCAAAGCTTCTTGGCGGGCCGCCTCCTTTGGTTGACCCGATGATACAAATGGCCACTCAGCATAGCAATGAGGAAGAATGAAGCAGCATTCATACGCAGGTCCACGTGTGTCTGTGTGTATAAGACATGTCCATAGGCTTATCATTGCAATACGTAAAAGGTGTCAATACCAGCCTATCGCCTATTCCAACCATGGGTTCTCAAGTCATTAAATCGCTTCTATAACCCCGAATTCAATAATGTGGCACAACACAGCACAGCTGGCGCAACGCATTCTAACCTATTCTTTCACCAGGTATCGCGGCGCTCATATCCCTTGCCGGCGATAACTTCCTCCTCGCTCCCGACAAAGGTGGCGATCTCCCAGTCCTCGGTGCTGGCGAGGGTGCTCCGCCTGTGGTCCCACGAGGACAGCTTCTTGACCATGAGCTCGAGGGAGGCGGTCTTGTGGTGGGGCGGCGGCGGCGGCGTGGCCGGGACGTACCCGTACAGCGAGCCGCGGCCGTCTGAGCCGTAGAAGGTGTTTACGCGGCCATAGCGGCCTCCTTCATCTGGGCGTTTTGCTGCATCGGCATGCCCTGCCCCGCCCCACCACGGCCGGTGCGGAGGCCCGCGAACCCCCCCTTCAGGGCGTCCTTGATGGTGAGCGCGGAGGTGGCGGTCCAGAGCAGGAAGTTGAACGAGGAGAAGACGGTGGCCGCACGGGCGGAGCCGCAGACGGCGCCGCGGCAGAAGAGCAGGTGCGTCAGGAAGACGGCCAGGGCGACGAAGCCGGCGAAGTAGAAGAGGACGTTGGTGACCTCGAGGGCGAGAACGGCCCATGGGTGAGAGACTGCGGGGCGATGTCAGCTCAAGACGTCCACCTGGGAACTGATCGTCACTCACACTTGGGCAGGAACTTGGGAACAGCCTCCAGGTATGCAATGGAGATGAGGGTGAAAAGTGACACGAAGACCAAGAAGTTGACCTGGGAAGGCGATGAGGTGAGGGTGTCGACATTGTACCAGTTGGCAACTATTGTATGCCGTTAGCAAGACGATCTCTGCTGACCGAGTTCCAACCCTATTCCATCCCTAGGAGCACGAACCATATGCTGTCAAGCCGAGAATGATGACGGCAAAGAGGCCTTGCACGGCGCGAAGAGCGAGCATCAGAGGGAAACCCATTTTGAAAGTCGTAAAGTCGTCGGCTTGTGAATTAGGAGAAATATTGGTGTTTGTTGGTTCAGTGGTTCGAGGTCTTCGGGTGTCGAGTAACTAAAGAGAATGTATAGTGTAACGGGCAGCCTGTGCACTGGTTTAAAGAAGGAGAAATAGGGAGGTGACCTAGAAATGCGAGAAAGCAACCCGTACAGACTTAATGAAGGGGAGAGACACTGCGCGCGTGAAGAGCATTAAAAGCATCGAGGCAGTATATAGCGGGACGAAGGCTAGGTGCTGCAGTGTGGCATGGACGCGCATGTGTCCAGGGTCAACCTCGTCTGCACGGGAGACAAGTGCGCTACGATATACCAACCTGAAGCCTATGTGAAACACGGCACGACAGGGGCATACCCACGACCTGCTGCACGAGGGTGCGACGAAGCCGTCCAATGCCATGCCCGGTTTGGGGCCCTCGAGACTATACTTTTAAATTAGCATCAATGCCCCGCGGGCGGAGATATATCTGCACCTGCGGCGGCAGTGGGCACGCGCTGGTGGGACGAGGTACTTCTGTAACCGCCGGCAGCAGGTGGTGGCGGTTAAGACGGAGCCGGTGGGTTGGGATCGCGCGAATGGGACGAGCGACCTAGTGACTCGACTCATCTTCTCGCGTTTGATTGAACCTGCTCGGAACCATGTGCAGCCTGCTGAGCTTAAAGTAAGCCTCGCCGACGGTCAATGATTGTGCTGCGAGCGTCCCGCACGGAGTACGGATGCCGGCCAGTCTCGCTGCGCTGGGACTGACTGGCAAGCGAGCACCATGAATGCCCAGGCCTGACCAGGTGTGAATGGGCTGCAATGGGAGCACGGTCGTACTTGATATTGGCGTGCCCTGCGTGCCAGCGCGGAGGAAGACCTCTGCTGGGCAGGAAAAGACCCCAGCAGGCTAGGGAGATCAGCACCATGGGATTGAAACAGGGCAATATGGAATCGGAAGGAGAAAGCGCAGGGCAGTGGCAAGGAAACATGTTTTGCTGGGGCATCCTGTTTCTGAGGACAAGGCTCTTCGACGCCTTGGCAGTCTCCGGACGGTCAGAGTGCAGCGACAGCGGGCTTGGCTCCCAAGGAAAGGTGCTGGCGTCTGTTTCCAGATATTTCGGGTGTGCTCGAGGCCACCCGTGCCAAGGCTTTGACGACAGACTGGTCCGGCAGGACGGGGTCGTCGCACGTCTGAGCAGTGAGAGATCTCGAGCGCCAAGTAGACCAAGGCGACCAAGGCGACCAAGGCGACTGAATCGGTTCGCTTCGAAGCCAAGTGCTCGAGAGCAGCGGGTGCATGGCGGCGCGGATTCTCACCTCTGGGGTCGGCCCTGGGGTGAATGACTTGTCGCCCTGCACGCTGGGGCAGCTCCGCCTGTCTGTGTGCTGAAGTTTGGACTGCCGAGCCCTCGACAAGGGAGCGAAGAAGAAGTCAAGACTCAAGCGACGCTGGAACGGTTGCATTTGGGGCCAGGCTGGCAGCATGGCCAAGGATATGTCTGTCGTCCGGTCCAAGCAGTTGGTCCAGTCGGTCCAGTCGGTCCAGATGGATCTCCAGAGGCTCGGGTCGAGTCATGGTGGGCCTTGAATGCTTATGTTCTGGACTCTGAATCCGAGGCTGAGGATTGTGCTTGGTGTGGTTGGCGCGTGAAGTTACCGCAATCTAGACCGGCGACTCTCATCAATAAATAGCATGTGGCAAGAATGGTGAGACGCGTACGAGGAAGCGTCGTGCCCAGTATTAACTAGGTGTCGGGCCATCGTGCATCTCGGCCATGCGACAGTCAGCTGAGGGGATCTAGACATTGACTGTGTCCGCTTAGCCAGCCGGTGCTTGTCTTGAGATACCGCACGCCGCACCTAACCATGGCCGGGGCGGTGGGAGGGAGGGAAATGTACGGCCAGCCAAGCTGCATGCATGCACGCATGCATTGCGGCCAGTCTTGTCGGCGATCTGTGGTCTGGGGATCCGGCCCAGCGATTGGACGATGTGAGCGGACGATGTGAGCGGACGATGTGAGCGGCTGGACTGATGCGCTGGGTTCTTCGATATGCAGCAGACTCTGTCTGGGGTTTATCAAGAAATATCGTGAGATGACTGTTGACAAGGCAAACACCGGTATCCGCAAGATGCGTATGTTACACACCCAGTACTTACTCATCCAACACCCGCTCCATCAGTCCTACTCCTTTGACACCCACTCCTACGGTGCTATAACACCCAGGATCAAAAACACCTTCACATCAGAGCAAGTGGTGACAGAATATATAGGTTGTCTCCCTGGGTATAATTCATATTGATGTGATGGATACCATCCACTCTGCAGGTGCTAATATCTGATTTCAAAGTGTGAAGGCATTAAGGTTTGTGTGCAGCCACGGGCGAAAAGCATGTGATTGCTGGCTGAATATCTGATACACACCGCAGACGCGGCTCTTCGTGTTAGTGACCAAGCTCCGTCACTGAAGATGCGCATCCTCATTCGTGTCGGGGGCTCGGGGCAATGCTGCAGGTGGGCCAGTCACCGGGCCGAGAAGAATGACGTTGGGTCCTTGGACGGACGGAGGTGCACTACACTACGTCCTTCACCTGTGATGCTCAGCCTAGACAGTCTGGCATTTTCGGCGAGGTGGGCATTTTTCCATTCCAGGCCAGCTGCAGCCCTCGTCAACAATGGACGCATGCACACCAACAATTAGATGTAGACAGCCGTTTCCAGGACCGACCAGTTCAGGATTGCCATAGCTGCGGCTGTCCGATACGATGTTATCGTTGCCGAGGTACTCGGACAGCCCACTAAATTAGTCTGGTCATCTGCCTGCCAACCACCCCTTGGCTGCCACAATCAACCATTCCTCCGCCTGGGCAGAGCCGTTGGAGCAAGTTAGACGAGACAATGATAGAACAGACACCTCTCACTTACTCTTCTCTCTCCTCCCTCGTAGAGCGCACCGACTGACTGTTCGTGGCAATCGATGTGGCCAGCTTACGCCCTCCCCGTATACCAGCCGTCACTCCGTGCTTCCCTCCCCTAGTCCGCTGTCGGTCCCTTTGGCGTGGCCCACCTCAAGTCTCGACGCGACACCAACAAACCCGTACCGACGTTTCCTACCATCAGGTCAGTGGATCCAGCCCGTGGCAGATGTCCCGCCCAGACTTGGGATAGCGAACAGCCCATTGACCGTGCTATATCCAAGCAGGAACCCGCAGCACGCCTCCCAAGATGCGCTACGAACCTGACGTCAAGGCGCTCATCGCCAAGTGCTCCGCGGCTCCTCCGCCGGGCTCCCCCTACAGCCTGCCGGTCCCCGGCTCCGAGCGCGAGAACCGCACCGCCATCTACCGAAACTGGGCCTTCCGCGATGGTCCTCTTCTCGAGAGGCTTGAGCCTCACTGCCTGACTTTCCATGACCTCTTCGAAGAGGCATGGCAGGCTCGTCCCAACAAGCGCATGCTGGGTCACCGGCCCTGGAACCCGACCACAAAGACCTGGGAGCCCAAGTACGAGTGGCAAACGTATGCCGAGGTTGCCGAGAGGAGGAAGAACCTCGGTGCTGGTATCGCAGAGCTGCATCACCGCATCGGAGTCACTGCTCAGAGCTACGGGGTGGGCATATGGTCCCAGAACCGGCCCGAGTGGCAGATCACGGGTCAGTCCGAAACGAAACCCCCTCCTTCATTTGCAGATATCTTAGTTGCCGCGCCCGATATTGACGTTCTGTACAGAGCTGGCCGTGGTCTCGCAATCATTGTATCCCGTGACGCTGTACGAGACCCTGGGGCCTCAGACAACCGAGTTTATCATCAACCATGGCGAGTTGGCCTGCGTGGTCTGCTCACTGCCGCACATTCCCACGCTTCTGAAGATAGCGCCCAAGGTGCCCTCGCTCAAGCTGATTATCTCTCTCGACTCTTTGGACGATGGTGAGATGAGCGGACACTCCAAGCGGGAGCTGCTGAACAAGCTCGCCGCGGACAGCGGGATACAGATCTTCTCACTCCCCGAGGTGGAGGCAATCGGCCAGAACTCTGGACGTCAAATGCGGCCGCCCCGGAAGGAGGACATCTTCACTATCAACTACACCTCGGGAACGACTGGCGACCCAAAGGGTGTAATCCTCACCCACGCAAATGCCGTCGCCGGAACTTCTTGCGCGCGGTCCACGGGCACCGTTGGTGAACACGACGTCCACATCTCGTACCTCCCCTTGGCCCACATATACGGGCGCATGGCTGATCAGGCTGCATTCCTCGCCGGTGCTTCTGTGGGTTACTTCCACGGCGATGTCGCCACACTGGTCGAGGATCTGAAGATCCTGCGGCCCACGGGTTTCATGTCGGTGCCCAGGCTTTTCAATCGGTTCCAGGCTGCCCTAACCACGGCCACCGTCCAAGCAGATGGAGTGAGGGGGGCTCTTTCCAGGCACGTCATCAACTCCAAAAAGGCATCCATGAAGCTTCCGCCGGGCAAGGCGACCAACAAGCACGTCCTGTATGACAGGATATGGACACCAAAGGTGCGGGCAGCTGTCGGCCTAGACCGTGTCCACTCGATGGTCAGCGGTAGTGCTCAACTGGATCCCGATGTGCACCAGTTCCTGCGAGCTGCTTTCGCCAACGACTTCAGCCAGGGCTTCGGCATGACGGAGACGTACGCCGTCGGGCTCGTGCAGCACAAGACCGACTACACGACCGGCAACCTCGGCGCCCCGATGGCCTTTGTGGAGTGCTGCCTCGAGTCCGCGCCCGACCTGGAGTACACCGTTGAGGACAAGCCCAACCCACGCGGCGAGCTGCTACTGCGAGGCCCCATCCTCTTCCAGGGCTACTACAAGAACGAGGCTGAGACGAAGAAGACCATCGACCCGGACGGGTGGTTCCACACGGGCGACATCTGCGAGATTGACAACATGGGCCGCTTCAAGATCATCGACCGCAAGAAGAACGTGCTCAAGCTCGCACAGGGCGAGTACATCTCGCCCGAGCGCATCGAGAATGTCTACCTGGGAAGCACGCCCATCATCCAGACGGCCTTCGTACACGGCGACCCCAAGGAGAGCACGCTGGTTGCCGTCTTCGGCATCGACCCCGAGCAGTTCGCCCCATATGCTAGCAAGGTCCTGAAGAGGAATGTGTCGGCCACTAACCGCGCGGAGCTCAAGGCTGCCGCGAACGACCCCAAGGTCCGCAAGGCGTTCCTGAAGCAGCTGGACGAGTACGGAAGGAGGCACAAGTTCAACAGCTACGAGAGGGTGCGGAACTGTTATATGGACATCGACCCCTTCACAATCGACAACGAGCTCCTGACGCCGACGTAAGTACACTGCCACTGAGGCTGGCTTCACACACCGGTTGCCTTTTCTATTTCTCCGCACTGTTGCTAGGTTCCCGGATTCGTGCTAACAGGCCACCAGGCTGAAAATCAAGCGTGTCCAGACGGCAAGGGCTTTCAGGAAACAACTCGACGAGATGTACGAGGAGCTGCGCCGCCAGGGCGAGCTGACCAAGGCTAAGCTGTAGATTCCGGCCACATCAATATACAATACAATACATTACAATTCGCAAGGCTTGATATTTTGAGACTTTCGGATGACATGTATGTCATCCAGGGAAATTACCTTAGCAAAGGCTTAGCAAGGAGCATGATGAGGTACAAACACATAGAATTGGTGTATATTAATTAAATCCCATGCCATAATTCCTTCTGCCATCCTTCAGAGGGTTCCAGCTGGAAAGTTTCAGCCTCGGTGCTCCTAAGGAGTTGGGGTCTGTCTGTCGTCCCGGTAGTGCGATATCTTACCTGCTCATTCCAATGCACCAAAGCGAGTAACGGGAGCCATTGGCTGCTGTGGCGCCGCCAGACTCCATCAAAAGCTTATGTCCGTCCCACCTGTCGCGTGCCGGGCACCCAAGGGCCACATGCAAGTACCTAGAGCATGTTTTTTTATATATTAAAAATAAAACCTAAAAAATTAAAGATCCTGTGAAATAAAACATGTGTATTATTTCTTCCTAACACACCTCTTTCTTCTTCTACTACTACTTACTACTTGGCTTTTATGCTGCAATGACCCCTGAAAATGAAAGCAGGCTTGGCAGCTCTTGCCTGAGCCTCTGCTTCCCCATGCTTCTATCAACCTTGGAATGAATGACTGCAGCTTTCAAACAACAGTTCACAAGCTTGAACAATCAATGAACATGTCCACTTGGCCATCTGTTCTTTCCAGTCAGGAGTGTTTAGAATTCACTTAATGTTTCATCCTTTTTATTTTACAATAATTAAAAATAAAAATTTTAACGCTTATTTTATATATATTAATATTTATTTAAATTTTTAATTATATTTTTTTAAAAAAATTAATAAATTAAAAATTATAAATAATTTTAAATTTTATATAAAATATTTTATAATATTCTTTTTATAATTTTTATTTTAATAAGCTTATATGTTACTAAAACTAGATTTTCATAGCTCTAGGACCTTAGTGAGAAATATTTACTTAAACGTAAGAACCTTAGCAATTTAATGACGCGCCCTTGGAATGGCAACGCCTACTTAATAATCTTGCGTTGCTCCAGTACCTCATCATGGCGCCACCCCTTGAAAGGGCACCAGGGGAGGTCATTGACTTGACCGCCGATGACGATGGCGATGTCAAAGTTGTACTTAATACTAGACCTTGGCCATCGGCACCTGCACCTGCTGTGACGAATGGCACCGCAAGCTGGGTCAACAACCACCTTGTTGACTTGGTACCGCCCGGCAGCCACGGCAGCGTGCATGCGCTTCAAGACAGACCAACTCCTCATCTTGCTGTCCAACAACCATTCTCTCGATCTCTCACATCCAGTGGACCTCCATATATCCCCTCCGCACCTGCAAAGCGGCAAAAGCTTTCGGAGCGACCGCGTGGGCTGCACGAGGAACAACTTGTCACGAGCTCTATCGGCATACACCTTTCTCCCTACGTGAGGGATGCTGTGCAAGCGCTTAAGGTCAAGGACATAGATGAGGACAAGCTCAGAGCTGAAGTAAGTCGACCTACTCGGACACGCTTTGCCCCATCCCCTCCAACCCACCAACCC
>LJJS01001581.1:140373-173234 GCA_001447215.1 Diaporthe aspalathi
CCCCCCCCTTCCCCGGAAGATCGCTCTGACAATGTCGTCGCGAAAGATCCAGAGAACCCTTACAGACCAATTCGAAGACGAGATTCGACAAACTGGGCGCCTCACCGGTGCTTTGGTGGACACTGTCTCTCATCGTGCGAGGCAGTTGGCTAAGAACTATGCTGCTCTGCCGGTAAGACAAGACGACGTAGAGTCTGGTGGAGAGGATGATCGGTGACTGACGTTGTCACATGGCTAGGGCTTTCGACGGACGCAGTTTGTCCACTCGCCCCTGAGGCAACCCTCGCCAGCTCAACAGCACGCGCTGCCTCCTACCCAAGCCCCTGGCTTCGCAAATGGCCACCATGTTGCTGCTCGAACCGCCGCCACTTCCGCCTCTCCATCGCTTCCCAACGGTCGACCCCCTGTGATCGCGCCTGCACCCATTCGCAGCCCAGAACAGAACCTACCTAGCCCGCCGACCGCCGCCCAACCCCAGCAGTACGACCAGCCAAGGGAGCCAACCGCACAACACGATGTCGCTCTCCATGAGCAGTCAGAAGATGTCCTGCCAGCAACGTCTCGCCCTCCAACTGCATCACGAGCTATGCGCCCACGTACAACCCCTCCACCGAAGAGTGCGAGACCCGCTACGAAAACGGCTCCAACTTCCCCGGCAAACTTTCGTTCCCGTGCTAAGGTCGCGGCCTGGAAGTCCACTAAAGCTGATCATGACGAGGAGGAGCAACCTTCTTCAGCCTACTTCTCTCTCAGAAATCGTCCATACTGCAAGGCTGAGCAACGACAGGAGATCTTGAAGGGCAGTGGACGTCTGAGTAAGACGAAGCCGGGTGAATTGGACAATCCAAGCGTTTTCCACGTAGATTTCACCCTCGAAGAGGCTCGCAGACTGCAGGCGGAAGTTCGACGGCTGGTAGGGTCTGTCAAAAAGTCCGATAATCCCACCAAGGACATCGCGAAACTTCTGAGGAGGATGGAGCGACCGGAGGATATAACGAATCTCCTCAACCAGATCCGGCTTGAAAGAAGAAGCATCGCCGACATCAGTGCCTTCCTCTCTGACATTTTACAGAAGAAGGCTACGACTCAAGGTGCGCGTGTACTGTCAATAGAGAAGGACGTCTTTGATAGGCGAGGTGAGGCTTTGCGTGACAGCCGGTTGTCATCGCTCTTGATGGCGCGGGAGGTCACTGGGAATCGATTCAGGACAAGTCGGATGAGGCACCTGACAAACGAGCTCCGCAAGAGTCTTGAAGACGGTCTTGAGCTCCGGTCGGAGTTCACTAACTGCGCTGGCGATATTTCCACAGTCAGCTGGGTCTCGAACTCCTCGTATATTGCAGGGACCACCGCGCACATGGACTCACATAATCAGCAATACAACAAGCCGGGAAATCTCGTGCTGGGATCGATTGGTCCGGCGCTCAGCAAGCTGAAGTCCTATCCCGACCACCGGATCCCTCGCCCGATTGTTGAGAAAGGCGAAAATTCAACAGATGAGATGCGCGAGTCCCAAGATCCATGGCTCTACACGTCTGTTGTCTCGTCAGACTACGATCCAATACACGGCCGTACGTACACGTCTGGTTTTGATCGGAGTGCCAAGGTCTGGCAAGTCGACGAATCCAATTTCTCAATGCAATGCGTGGGAACTTGGGTGCACAATGGCTTCGTCAACTTCGTGCAAGCCTCACAGCTGGAACATCCAACAGGTTTGGTGGCCACTGCTGCCGACGTACCCACCGAGGCTGTCAGAATCTACACCGTCAACCCGGACAACGTGACCAAGAGTCCATACATGTCGTTTTCGGCAACTAGGGTGGCCGATGCAGATGGAACTTTTTCAAACAAGTGGACGTACTTCCCGTCGACGATGAAGTGGGGCATCGAGGAGAGTGTCCGCCAGCTCCTGCTGGTTGGCTTTTCTCCACGTAGTCTTACGGACGACGAAAACGACATCCCGGAAGACCGCGCGGACACTGGCGAATTGTGCCTGTGGGATAGCAACACGGGACAGGCTGTGCGCATCCCGGGCGCCAATACCCAAAATGTCTTCGAGGTGCTTTGGCACCCGTACCGGCCCGAGTTCATCGCGGCTTCTTCACCTGCGGGCGATTTCGACTCGGACGTTAGAACACAAGTCAGAATTTTCTCTAGGGCACAGAGTCCTGAGCACGGTGTTCATTTCAAGTTCTTGAAATCCTTCGACTGCACCGCTTCTGATATCAACGAGCTTACCATCATGCCGAATAGCCCTGCATTCTTCTACATCACGGCTGGCTGTACAGATGGCAAGACCTACGTCTGGGATTCGGCGCAGCCAGAGACTCTCAGGACACGGCCTATTCATGTACTCGCTCACGGTGAACCTTTGGCGGACATCGCTGTCGGGGATAACGAAGACGACACGGGCGTCAAATTCACAGCCTGGGCGTCGTCGATGGATAGGTTCTACACAGGGTCTTCGGACGGAGTGGTCAAGGTCTGGAACATCCGAGGGCAGGAAGCCAAAGGTCGGGTGATACTCGAGGCGCCAGCCCAGATCTCGCACGGCGCATTCTCGCCCGACTACTCGAAGCTTGTGATCGGCGATGCTAGCGGGCGCGTCTTTGTCCTGTCCGTCGGGGAGGATGAGGAGAAACCTCCGTCTTTTGTCAGACTGTCGGGCCCTCCGGGCTCGGGTGCGACGACCCGGCGCAGACCGACACCCGTCACACCGCACCCGGAGCCGCCACCTCCGACGCTGCTCCTCGAAACCCGGAAGACCAGCGCCGAACTCGGCCACGCCTATGTCATCACGCGGCGGCTGAGATTCAGCGGAGATCCCACGGTCGGCATGGTCCAGGACGTCAACTACACTGACACGGGGCTGTTCCGCCGCGAGGCGCATGCAGACTACGATCCGAGGCGGGAGCTCATGGCTTACGTGGAGAGCAAGCAGCAGACGAACGCCAAGATGTTCGCCCAGGCTCCCACCCGGACCAGGCGTGTGAAGAGACTGGGCCAGTCCAGCGAGGACGCTGACCACATGGACGATGACGCGGAAGACCCCAAGGCTGACGAGGTAGCAAGGCGGCACGAGTCGAACCGCAAGCTCGACCTGGGCTTTGAGGAGCTGAGCCCCGAGACGCGAGAGGCGCTCGAGAGAGACGGCGTATCGATGCTGGAGCTCTGCGAGGGCGTGGAGCACTGCGGGCTCGAGTACGTCGATGAGGTCGAGGAGAACCTCAAGAAGGGGGTCGTCGACCGGAAGAAGGAGGATGAGGATGATATGGGCTGGTAGCAGTGAATGAGCGTTGGTGATCATCCGTTCTTGCCCAGGGACTTCTGCACGTGTGTACAACAACATGAATATCGGGCGAGGTGAGGCGAGACGACAAGGCACTTGCTTGCTTGAGAGTCGCCACATGGCAGCAAGGCGCTCTTCATAAGGGAGTGGGTCCGAACCCCCAGCCCCAGTTGTCGGCATCTTTGGTTTTGAAAGGGGGTGTTCTTACTCCTGAGAGGATAGAGCGCGCTGTATTGATGGTGGTGCGATCGCTGGCGCAATCCGAGGACAATGTTTGTCACCGCTTTTATTCCATACATCTTGTAAATAAACCTACGTAGGTCTAACCAAAGACGCGGATCTATGGAACACCTCGACCTCAAGAGTCCGTGGTTCGGCACGGGGACGATACCGTCCCAACGTCGCGGCCGCCGCGCGCAGTGACCGAGGAATTGTGGAGACGGACAAGTAGGGTATGTGCGAACGTGTTCGTTGCAGCCACATAGTACACCGTCATGGTTCGAGATCCGGGATGATAACATGTGCTCTGGGTACAACTGTGCGCAACCGAAACGTCATCCTGGCAAGGATCCCCCAACGTCGAGCTTCGACGACGTATATATCTCCCGCCGGCTCGTGTCCCAGAGCAGATCACCGCACGACATGGAACAACCTCACACCGGGGGCAAACCCGTGCATGTTGGCATCAACACATCTCTCTTTTTTTATGCATGCAACTAGTTAGTTGGAGCTCAAAGCTCGGAACGCCCGCCCTGTCTATCTCATGGTACTGAATGCTTGACGTGGCACAAACCACCGAAGATTATAGAAAAAAGCAAGGAAAAAAGAAACACTCTCCCTCAGTACTCGGGACCCACGAAAAAAATGTCGGCCAAATGTCGGCCATCAAAGCATACATAGTCCTCGTAAAGTTCCACGTTTTCTTCTCTTCATACCATCGTCTCGGGAAGGATTAAAGGTAGCTCGTGAGCCCAGAACCGCTTAATGCTTAGCGGTGACGGCCTCGCCAGTCACCCTCTCAACAGCCTGCTTTGCCCTGTGGTTGGAAGAAAAGCCCGTCAGTCTACAGTACGAGTGCCACGACCTGCGGAGGTCGGATGGGAAGGGCGGGGGAGGGGGAGGGGGGTCGCTGTCTATACTTACATGTCACCGAGCGCAACCATGCAGATGGTCTGCCACATGCCGAGGCCGATACGGGGCGCGACGCCGCGGTAGAGGCCCTTGAGGCCGTTGGTGCCGTATATGTAGCGGAAGGTGTTGCCGACGGTCATCTTCTTGGGACGGTTCGGGTCCTCGGTCTTGCTCTGCATCTCGACGCGGATGACCTCGATGGGCTGGTTCCAGGCGGAGAGGCCGCCGCCGAGGCCGGAGGCGAGGATCTTCTCCCACGGGCTCAGCTTCTGGCCGTCCTGCTTGCCGGTGACGTTGCGGATGCCCGTCTCGCACAGGCGGGAGAGGCCGAAGCGGGAGCCCCAGTTGGTCATTTGGCGGATGGCGACGGCGTTGACGCCCTTGTTGATGCCGGCGATGCCCTCGCGGCGGTAGATGTCGGCGAAGGTGGCCCAGGTGGAGGGGGGCTTGCCGCCGGCCTCGGCGACCTTGTGCTTGGTGATCTCGACCGTCTTCATGCAGGTGCAGAAGCCCATGGTGGCGTAGGCCTGGGCCACGCCGCCCGTCACGCCGCCCGTGATGCCGCCGACGAACTCGGAGGCGCCAGCCGCGCGGGCGTAGTACTCGGCCTCGGAGGCGACGAAGAGGAGCACGGCGCCCTTGGTGGAGGCCTCGATCCAGGCCCAGGGGATCAGGCCCTGGTAGAAGCCCAGGACGCCGCCGCGGGACCAGATGCGGCGGAGGGCGCTGGCGAAGCCGTCGCTGCGGTGGGCGGCCATGGTGGTCTTGACGACCTCGAGGGGCTGGCCGAGGGTGGTGACCTCGAACATGTTCAGACCGGCTCCGAGGAGCAGGTTGGAGAACTTGATGGGCTTCTTCTCCAGGGTCTTCCCCGAGGGGCTGGTGGCGGCGGCGGCGGACATGACGATGGCGGGTTTTCAACGGGAAGGGGCCCTGACCAAGGGAGACAGTGTGCTTCTTCGCAGGCTGGCTGGCGTTGTTTTGGGTAGAGGGTCAGGCGGACTCGGCTAAGCTGTCCGGAGGTTGCACGGGTTAGAATATGTCGCGCACATGCACAGGGAGAGCTCTGGGTAGGAGTGGGAGGGACAAGTGCGCGTTGTAGCCCGTCGGGGGCTGGTTAAGAAGCGTACCGGAGACTAGCAGTTAGTTGTCTACTGTGTAGGCGAGGACTAGAGCTTCAGACTCGGAATTTGGACTTTGTCTTGTCGTTGCACTACAGGCCGCAGGGAATGGATCAAGAATTATCTGGAGCGCGAGATTTGGGGAAGTATTCTCTGGGATCAGATCTGCCAACCCGCACCGCACATGTCAGCCCAAGTCCTATCGGCAACGCTTCGGTGTGCGGGTGCTATTCGCCGGAGCGCGCCAGCTTGGGGGGGAGCTCCCCTCCCCCCACGTCCCACGTCCGCCGCTGGTTGTCGCGGGGGGAGCTCCGTTTTCCCCAGTATGGCAGAGACGGGTAGGGAGCAGCAAGCAGGAGCAGCGCGGCACTTACATTTGTGGAGAACTCTAGACTTGTGTGTGCTGTTGTGGTTGTTATTGTTTCGCGATAGACCGGACTGACAGTGAGTGAGTGCACTTGATCGACGGCGTGGGTGAGATGGGAAAAATAAAATAGGATGGACACAAGATCTGGCTGGTTTGGAATCCCAGCTGCGGACGCCGGACAAGAACAAAGGATCTCTCTCGGGCATCCATTCAACCTTTCTCACTCAATCAGCTCCAAACCATTGGCGATCGGCATGAGAGTGAGCTGCTCGGGTACCTGGGCAGGGGACCCAGACCCTCCTCCCACCACACGCAAAGCCCCAGAGGGCCCTGAACGTTGCTTCCCAGCTCTCGGGTTTCTGCAGGGCAGCTCCGACAGGTCCCCAAGACGGGGTGCACAGCAGAAGATACCTCGCTCCAGCGCACAACAAAAGTGTACGGACTGGGTACAGTTTGGTAGCGCCGCCTCGGAGCTTCCCACGCTCAACGCCCTCAACAATGGGGCTCCACGTTTCCCAACGCTACAAATTTCGACAGCCAGTTGAGCCTTCGGCTGTCAGGGGTTCGGCTCGATTGACTTTCTATCCCGATCCGCCAAAACGTGCTGGTCCATCCATGCATGCGTGCCCTCCGTTTTTTGTTTTTTTTTTGTCCCGCTCACTCTTCCTGGCCTTCCTATTTCTCTTCCTTTCTCGGCAGCTCGGTAAGGAGACTTGGCACGGGCGGTTTCGGGCATCCACCAGCGAGCGGCGCCAGAGATACGAGCCCCCCCCAAAACCACACCGGCTGTAAGCCCGAGCAATTCCCACCAAGTCAGCCTGTCAGCACCAATGCTTGGCCCGAGGGACCAGCAGTTGGTTCACGGCCTTGTCGCACAGGCTGACACGGTGCACACTATAGAGTCCAGTTTGCAGAACTGCATCCCTAATTATTTTTTTTTATGTCCATCATGTCCAATGGCCCTCCAAAAAGGGGAGAGAGAGACGTCACACAACTCCACATGCTTGTTACACCAGCCTCGCCCGGTCCGGTCCGACTGCTCGTTCACATCGTACAGAATTTTGGGATACATAAATGTAGTAGTATAAAAGCGCCAGGCATGGGGTATCGCTCCTTGGTTCTACCTCTCCCCAGTCGGTCATAGCACTCGCAAACGCATTCCTTTTTGGTCTATCGTCTTGGTTCCTCGCGCCCTGTATCTAACATGCACGGTCTGCGAATTTGCTCTTGAATCATCCTGCTCTTCCAAAACAAAATATTGCCGGTATCAATCCACGCGTAGTAAATGCCTCTGAACTTTCGATTACAGATTCTTCGTGATCTCGATCCACTTCTCGGTGGAGAAGGACTTGGGCCTGTGGTGTGCGCGCGCGTCAGTAAATCAGGGTACAGATAAAGCCACAACAAGGTTGGTCGTGTTGTGTTGTTCGTGTTTTCAACGCCCGGGGAACGGCTTACCTCTCGATGGGGGCGCCAACAGCACGGTCAATGATCAGCTGGGGGAGGACACCAATGGCACGGGAGACACCGAACAGCACCGTGTAGTAGTTGGCCTCGGTCAGGCCGTAGTACTGCAGGAGGACACCGGAGTGGGCGTCAACGTTGGGGTAGGGGTTCTTGGTCTTTCCGTGCTCCGTCAGGACACCGGGGGCGATCTTGTAGACCTGGCTGACCAGCTGGAACATGGGGTCGTTGGGCATCTTCTCCTGGGCGAACTTGCGCTGGGCCATGTAGCGGGGGTCAGTCTTGCGCAGCACGGCGTGGCCGTAGCCGGGGACGACACGGCCCGAGTTCAGGGTGGACCACAGGTAGTCGGTGATTGCCTTGTCGGACAGGTCGTTTCCGACGGCCTTCTTCATCTCCTGGAGCCAGTTCAGCACCTCCTGGTTGGCAAGGCCGTGCAGGGGGCCGGCGAGACCCTGGAGGCCGGCGGAGACGGACAGGAAGGGGGAGCTGAGGGCGGATCCGACCAGGTGGGTGGTGTGGGCGGAAACGTTGCCGCCCTCGTGGTCGGTGTGGATGGTCAGGTAGAGACGCAGCAGCTCGATGAAGTCCTGGTCCTCGCCGAAGCCGAGCTGGTTGGCAAAGTTGAAGGAGTAGTCCTTGTCCTTCTGGACAGGGGCGACCTTGCCACCCTTGAAGACGTTCTGGTAGATGCGGGCGGCGATGGTGGGCAGCTTGGCGATCAGGTCCATGGAGTCCTCGAAGGTGTATCCCCAGTACTCCTTCTTGTTGATGCCCTTGGCGTAGGCCTTGGCGAAGGACGAGGTGTGCTCGAGGGCGGTGACGGCGAGGGAGAGCTGGGCCATGGGGTGGAGGTCAGAGGGGCAACGGTCGATGAGCTCCTCGACGAACTTGGGCACGTCGGATCGGGCGGCCCACTCGGCGGACAGGTCGCGGACCTGCTGCTCGGTGGGGACCTCGCCGGTCAGGAGAAGCCAGAAGAGACCTTCGGGCAGGGGCTCCTTGCCGCCGGGGGCCTTGGGGAGAAGCTCCTGACACTCGGGGATGGTCTTGCCACGGAAGCGGATGCCCTCCTCGGAGTCGAGAACGGAACCCTCCCAGACGAGAGCCTTGATGCCACGAGCGCCACCGTAGACCTGGTCGAGGGTGACCTTGTCGACGACCTTGGAGCCATGTTCCCTATGTGAGTGTGCGCGTGTCAGCGGCCACGTTCAACCCTCCCAGCTGCGGCGCGAGATTGGGTCGGGACAAGGAAAGGCGGGCTTGAGGTGACTGACTTGCGGAGGGTCTTGATCTCCTCGATCTTCTCGGGCAGGAGCTCGGCGAAGCGCTCCTTGAGGGTCTGGTAGGGGGACGATGCCGTTAGCAAGAAGCAACACAAGGCCAGGCAGTGTGGGCGCCCAAGGGCGGACTGCGCGTCACGACCAACTCGCGGGCCTGAGGCAGCTTGGGAGCTCCCTATGGCGGCGGCGTACCTGGGTCTTGGCCGAGTAGCATCGGATAGCCTGGAAGGAGGTGGACCGGGACGAGAAAGCAGGAGCCCTGAGAGAAGCTCTCAGGGCGGAGGAACTGAGGCGCATGGTGGTAGACATTGTGGATGCAAGATGCACAGGCAGAGGCACAGGCAAGAGGGAGAAGGAGGCTGATAGATGGACAGTCGGAAGGAAACAGAGGAAGGATTGTCGGGATTAATTAAGCAAGAGAGGCCAGAGAAAAGAACGCAAGGGCGGCGCAAAATTCGGCAGAGCGGATGGGTGGTGGACTCGAGATAACCGATGTGAATTGGTTGGGGGTGCAGCGCGACACAGGCCGGGCCAATGTACAGGTACAGGTGCAGGTACAGGTACGGCTGCGGGCTGGCCCAGCTGGTAGGGCCGGTACGGTTTGTGGTGAAGCTCACGGCCAGGTTTCAAAAGCCCGCACCTCGGCCCGGCACTGTCCAACGTTGTCGTCTGGGTGCTGGCTGAGTACATTACATGAACACGATGAGAGCATGGACATGGGCTACCTAGAGATTGCAGATGCTTCAATCTGAGGTCCTCCTGAGCCTCATCTCTTGGTGATGCTCCCGCGTGTCTGGGGCGCCGTCTCTCCCTATCGGCAAGGCCAGCTTGCCCACGCACAGCACCGAGTACCTGTACATGTATCGCCCTCCCCCACGAAAGGACAACGGGGAAATATTCTGGGCCCAGCGCGTTTTCGCAGATTGACGTCAGCTCCGAAGCTTGTCCTATTTTTTTTTCTCTCTTCTCCTTCTCCCTCCGGACTCCGGGATGCTGCACCAGCTGCCAGGGTGAATCAATTAGACTCTACTTCCGGCCGACAGCATTGCCCTCTCACATCAGCACGAGGCTCGTCGGGAATCAGTACATCATGCATGGGCAACCAGGCTTGGCAGGCTGAAGAAAATTGAAGGAAGAAGAGAAGAAGGAAAGAGGGAAAAAAAGGGCCCACTCGACACAGGCCCCGGTCGTCTCGTCAACGGCGATTACGTTTCGGGATCGAAGGCCTCATCCAGGCCCCGAATGCCCACAGCTGGCGGGTGGCATTCGCGGTTCCGAGGTTGCCCGCCCGCCCATTGTTGTTGCTGCTGCTGCCGCCGGTGCCACGGGCCAAGGTAAAATGAGCATTACAGCAGCATTTTGCTGTCATTTTTCCTTTGTTTTTTTTTTAAAAAAAAATTACATATTTATTATGCGAGACCCGCGGCTTTTCTTGCTGCCGACCATGGCCGTACCATATTGCCCATCTCTGCATGTTGGTGTAGGATCTTGATTGATTGTAATAATAGTGACGGATCACGGCCGAGGCAGGGAAGGGAATGTGACGTACACGGCAGGTCACCCGCAGTCCCATTCAACCTGTATAAGTCCTCATTCAGCCCTCCCATTAGTCCAGCCCACGCCATCTGTCCGATCCAGCCAGCCTGCCAGAAAAGTGAATGAAGCCTGCATCTATCTAGACTACATCATCATCCTGCCTGTCAGGACAGCGTAAATGTAGCGCTAGCGTGGCATGGCATTGGCGTGGCAGTCACAGGTTCCTACTCTTTGGTGCCACTGCCCCAGGCGCTAAGCAGGACTGGCCCTCAGGGCTGGCCCCACCCCCTCTTTTAATAGACCAGGCATGGCCAAAACCTGCCAGACGCTTGAAATCTCTTTTTCCCCCCAAACATCACAGCCTCTTCTCACCCGCCCCCAAGACGGCGACAACCAACACCCATCACCACCAACGGCATCCATCACTTTTGTCGTCGCCATCCATCTCATTCACCAACTGCTCTTCCTTCCGCTCGCACTGTCGCCCTTCATCGTATCTGCAGTAATCTCGACACCTCCGTCGTCGCCATTCCTGGACCCCCTACGTAAAGCCTTGGCGCCGTTCTGACCTCGGTCCCCTCGGTCCTGCCCTCGCTCGCCATACACGTCGGCTTCACTAGATTTTGTGGCCTGCTTACAGTGGAAAGCTTCGTAGGCTTTGACATCTGGCTGTCTGTCTGTCTGTCTGGCTGGCTGTCTTAGTGACTGACAAGGCCCTTCTTGACCCCTCTGACCGACGTACACTGTTGTGCTTCCTGGTAACTTCTGGCTGCCCCAATCAAATCGGTCCAGCTCAGTCAAGAAAGCACGCGCCGTACGCTCAAAAGAAACAAAAACCATCTCTACAGATCAATCCATCCAGGTCCATCCAGGTGGCCTTGCCTGTCTGTACCCGCGTAGCCCTCGCTTTGGTTTGCGAGTCTCTGCGAGTCGTCAGTCGTGCTGGGAACTCGGGGTCGATTCACTCTGACCTTTCATTGCCTGAGGAAGACGCAGACCCTGTCTCGAGACTTGTGCGGTCGCCTACTCCAAACTATCGTGTCGTCGCCCGTCAGCGATCGAGGCACTGGTGCACATCGTATTCAGAGTGACGCCGCTGGACGGGCCAGAGGTCTTTTGACATCCGATCGTATCACTTGGAATCTCCCTGGTGGCCATCTATCTGCCTATCAGCTGAGCACCTCCGAAATCGACCAACATGTCGTCCGCCGTAGCAGACCTGGAGAACAGCCTCCAGGCCATGCTTGGCCTCAAGCCTCCTGGCGTCTCTGGATCCAAGATCAGCCATTTGACCAGCCTCTGCATCGCAAACGTTCAGGTATGAATGCTGCCTCCCATGGTGAACCCAGCACTACTCGCCGCCCGAGCCCGAGCCCAAGCCCAAGCACGCATGCGCAAGCAGCGGAGCAGCGAGCGCATGCTGTCAGTCAACGTACACATGCATCATGGCATACTAACAACAAGGCGCATAGTCCGAGTCAGTTCTCGTCCAGAAGATCTACACCCACTTCAAGAAAGCCCCCAGTACACATAAGCTTGGTGTCCTCTACGTTGTAGACTCTGTAACCCGCAAATGGTTGGAACAGGCCAAACAGCAGGGCCAGCCCGTCGGCAGCTCCGCCCCTGACGGCAGCTTCGCCGCCGGCGTCAACAGGGTGACGGAGCTAATGCCTGTCCTCATGAACGATATCATCTCCTCCGCCCCGCAGGATCAGAGGGTAAGTCTTGTATCCATCACGAGCATCCCCGCTCGAGGCAAACCCGGGGGAGCTGCATGGTTGTAGTGAGGCATTGCGAACCGTAAACCTCGTTCAGGCCTTACGGGCACCTTTCAACGCTCCCTTCCTGCTGTATAGAGACTTACTAGGTGTTTTTGTGTACGTAGGAGAAAATCAGAAAGCTGGTCGACATCTGGGAAAAGGGACAGACCTTCCCTGGCAAGATGATCGAGGACTTCAAGGACAAGCTCAACAGTAGGTCACCCGTCCACCCGTCCACGGTCCATCGTCTTGGGCCTTTCCAGAGGCCCTTCTGTCCCTTCGTATACCTGCTAGAGGCTCCGTCCGTCATGTTTTGCGCCACAGAATTTCTAACCTTTCAATCCAACGTAGACCAGTCCACGACTCCTCCGGGCAGCCCACCGCCCAACGCGTTGCCCTCGCTCAGCAACCGGCCAACCCCAGCCCCACCAGCAGTTCCGGCCAACATCATGGAAACTCTGGCCAACATCGCCCGCCAGAATGCCAACAACACGCAAAAGCCTGCGGTCACGTCTGCTCCGGCACCAGCTCCGGTGTCTGCTGCGTATCCCGCTTCCGCTCCCCCCAGTAACCCTGCAGCTCCCCCGTCCTTCATGAACTCTCTACAGCAGGGCATGCCCTTCTTATCAACTCCACAGCCAGCCATTCCGTCTGTGAACCCGCCTGCGCTGCCGTTCATGGCCCCTCAGCCTGCGGCCGCTCAGCCTCAGCCCGCACAGGTGCCCAACTATGGCACTCAGAATGGCATGGCGGGCATGTTGAGTGGAATGCCAGCTGCTGCCGCCCCGGGCCCCCAGCCGGGCGCCACTGATCCGACCGCGTTGCAGGTGGCCCTCATTCAGCAATTAATCCAAAAGGGAGTACCCGCAGACCAGATTGCTGCTGTCGTGAAGGCCCTCGGGTCTAACACGCCCGCCGCTGCCCCTCCAGTATCACAGCCCACTCAAGGCTCCTATCCGCTGCCTCCAAATGGCACAAACGGCTGGGCACCTCCGAGGCCCGGTGACGCTCGTGCCCCTAGATCTCCCACGAATAGAACTCACGGAAGATCTCGTTCACGATCTCCGGGAAGACACTGGGAGCACCGTGATTCTCCCCGTGGTCGTGATGACCGTCGCTTTGGAGACTTTGGGCGTAATTCTCCACCGCGTGATCGCTACGATGACCGTGACCGCAGTCGTCAATACCGCCAGCGCTCTCCTCCTCCACCAGGACGCCCTGGCCACAGCCCTCGACGGGATGAAATGCCTGCCTTCCAGCAGCAAAAGTGGATAGAGCACGACCCGAGCCTCCCCAACGGGTGCATCAAGGTGCTGAGCCGCACCCTCTTTGTCGGCGGCGTGAACTGCTCCGAGAACGAGCTGCGGAACATCTTCAATGGCTTTGGTACCGTCCAGACGTGCATTGTGAACAAGGAGAAGCGCCACGCCTTTGTCAAGATGTATAGCCGTAAAGACGCTGTCAGCGCAAAGGAGGCAATGGACCAAGGTCGCAGCCCCGACGCACAATTGCGCACTCGCTGGGGCGTCGGCTTTGGTCCTCGTGACTGCAGCGACTACCAGACTGGCATCAGTGTCATCCCTATCCACAAACTGACCGAGGCGGATCGGAAGTGGATGCTCACAGCACCTTATGGTGGAAGTGGTGGCCAGCCAATAGCCCATGGCATGGTCGTCGAGGAGCCGGACATCGAGATCGGAGCCGGCGTGTCATCAAAAGCGATCAGCAGACGCATGCAGACCGACAAGGGCGGTAGCCACGGGCCTAAGTCCTCCCATCGTGACAATGACGACCGCCATGAGCGCGGTGGCCGCCATGGTAGACGCGGGGGTGGCGGGAAAGGCGACCACCGCCACCGCGATGAAGACCGCCCTGCCAATAATCACGCCGCGCCCGCCGCCGAGCCGGTTGTGCCCAGCTTCCCATATGGCATATCCACCGACTCGAATGGGTTCCCCGTCTTCCCTCCCGGCTTTGCGTTCCCAGCCCCGGATGCGGCAACTAACCCTCCTTACTAGGTGCCAGGAGGATCGCAGCCACCCGGGCCCGGGCCATCTCCGGATGATGTACTTGGTGCAAGGGATTCTCATTCATCACTCAGACCATCCGTGTGAGTGAGTGTCATGCGTCGCTTCCTCGCGACGCTAGCTTTATCGAAAGGAGAAGGTGGGGGAGCTCATAATGGTGAGGCATTCTCCACGTGGATGTCACTCTGGTTCATCAGCTGAACAACGCGCAGAGAGAATTCAATCAGAAACGGCAGTGGATGAGAGACAATAGGAGGCAATGTCTGCTTTGCCCGGGTTAGCACCAGTATGGCGCCTGCATCAAATGACATTATGCATGCTGCATCGGAGTCGGTCTCCAATAATGGCGTTGAGGATGGAAACGGATCATGGAAAAAAGTTTGATGGCGCCTGGTCACCTCGTGTTGTTGATTGCAAAGGAGGGCAGTCTCCCCGAGTTTGATTCCTCGGAAGTGTAGTTTAATCCGTATCGCCCGAGAGGAGACCACGGATTACGGACACAGGATTACTAGTGATGAGAATGAGACGTCAATATTGATCAATCAAGACTCTGCGTCATCTGACATGTGCTTTGTGCCTGCCTTGCTCTTCCATTTTTGCTTTTCAACTTGACCTGTTGCCACTGGTCCCGGCAAAGACATATCACTATAAGTCAGCCACTTACTCCGTTATTCCAAAGCTCATTCATGTGACGGGATACTCATTTCTCTCCAGGCAGGCAGTGTCTGTCTATTTGTGCATGATTACCTGTATGTGCGTCTATTTAATGGTGGAGAATTGGAGGTTACTTTACGTGGCTTTCTTTTTCTGAATGCCGAAAACAGTCTCTTGCCGATATTCATCAGCAACCAGCCAGCGGTCAAGGCAATCGCTGAACTATGTCAAGAGATAATCACTAATCTTTATACCTTTCAGGGCGATTTACACCATCATCATCACGCCACATGTAAAAATTGGCGACCTTGCATGAGACAAGGTTGGAGAAGCAACCATTTCAACGGCAACAAGTGCAGGGGACTCGTCCGCTTGAGGTTCCATGTTCTCAACTGCTCAAGCCCTGAGAATGTCTTCTTGGCGTTAGCCAGGAGATTCTAAGCCGTCTCCTGTTTGAAATATGAAATCCTGGTTGGTTAGGTTTCCCAAGATTATGTGATGTTCATCAGACAACACAATAAATGTGGTGGGTTAGGTTTCACAACATGGCAGTGCGATTGGAAAGGAGGAATAGATAAATCAGCATCTTGGTACCCCAGTTTACGTGACCGAGAGGCAGCCACAAAACCTGAAACCACCACTGGCATGTGTGCAGTCCTCGATCAGAGTTTCCACCAAGGACTACCTACTTAAGTGCTTAGGTACACGCCCGAGACGCCCGCCCCTGCCCCAACGCCTAGAGCCTGAAGCCATAATGCCACCCAGGGCCCGGCGATGGATCCCGCCGGCGTCCCCAGGCCCTCCTCCTGTTGGCCCGATGGCTGGTGGAGGAAGCCCCTTCCCGTGAGGCATTATCGTCGCGGCGTATGGAACCACGACCCTGTGTTTCTCCGTGTCCTCTGCCCGGCCTCCTTCGAAACCACCTGAGGAACCTGTTCCAGCGGCGAGTCGTGCTTGATTGCTGAGGGACCATTTCGACTTCTGTCACCTGGGGAGTGTTCTTGTCGCGCAGTATTTTTTCTTCTTCTCTTTCTCTCTTGTTGAGAATCGATGAATATTTGTACGTTCCCAAGGTCGAGTTGGTAGTTTGCAGGATTCGGTACAGTTGTCCACCCAGGTCTTGAACCCCAGCACCCGACTCTTTCATAATGTGTTTGGTGGCTCCAGGGTGATTCGAGGTCTAGGCTGTGAGGGCAGGAATGACTGCCTCGAGAGCTCTGTAGTCACCGGTCACAAGTGATTCGCGCTGTCTGCTAGTAGCTGTGGTTGATACATCACGGAGAACCCCCGCAGTGTGACCACTCCCGGTGCCGCTGCCATAGGTCTTGAGCAAGAATTGACCTTGGGGGGATGACAAGTCACTACCGGTTCAGAATCCCCATGGCCTAGAGGATGCCAACCATGCTGAGGTAAAAATGTCATTGCTTTCTCCTCATAACGTGGTTGAGTGACGTGCTCGATGGAGTGAAATATTGAAGCAACCTGAAATACAAAACCCGAAGCGAGTTGGCAGCGTTCAAGTACAGACCATTCTATGGGCCTCACCACAAGCTCACAACTATAGGGGTCCGGTGGAGGTAAGGGTAACTCGTCCAATTTCCCCATGCAACTGCTCATTGCTTGGAATCATGTCAGTGGCGGATTTCTACCAACAAGGAGACGAGGAAAATGAAATGAGCAGTCCCAAGTTGCACAGCCCAACGCACCAAGCCCTGTCAGAGCAGGCGAGCGTTTTCCTTTGAACTATTTGTGAATACCCGTTCTCAAGGACCACACTTGTCACCTCACATGAGTGACAATAAAGTGGAGCATTCAGGGTGGGCTTAGCAGAGTTGGCGCTGTAGGGATGGTCTTCGGTGGGTTGTCACAGGCCAGTCAGCAATACCACATTTCATTTGCACACCTATAACTTATATATATAATTTTGACACTGAAGGATTATGTATGTCTTAGGATTAGGTGTGGATACCTATAGGAGCTATGGGTATGGGTGTTATGGTTGTGGGAGTCGTGGGACATTGGGTCTGGGTTGGGTGTTCGGCTTGAGTTGTTAGGTGTTAGGTGTGTGGGTTCTCATCTGGTTCCTGGCAATAAACCGATGTGCTGTCCGTTTCGTAGGTACCAACATCTGATATCTATAAGATTCGGCTGTAGTGCTGCTAAGCCTTTCGTTTTCTATGGCCCTTGTATCAGCCCTATGAAGTGCCCAAGCGCCTTGTGGCGGTCGGCCTGCCCGAAGAATAGGGGAGAGCGCAGAGGGGGCCTGCTTTCGCCTTAGCGACAAAGCCGAGCGCGAGCCTTGCGAGAGAAGTTCCGCCCCATTCTCACGGTTGCCAGGCGACGTCATAAGCCTCGCCCTTAGCTCCATCCTTAGATGCCTCTGCTGAGCCTCGTATGCCCATGTTGCAGGAAGCCACTTGGCCGACGTAGCTGATCAGTCCAGGAAGCCTGCAAGATAACACCATGACACCTGATCTCTGGTGGTGGATGGGCAGCGAGCAAGCTCGTACTCGTGGCGTTCCTCATCCTGACGATCATGTGCGCCGGTAAAAGCTGTGGCCTAATACCAGGGGCCACGGGAAACCAAACAATGACAAAACATGCGGCCGTGGTACGGGGCAACTATCGCAGCGGACGGGAACGACTGGACCAGAACTTTCCAAACCCAAGACACCGCCGGCCAGTGATCATCAGCACGTGGCACTAATATCTCTGGCATTCCATCACGTTGTCCCATGAACTGCGACCTTGAAGTCTCACACTGTGAGGAACACGGCAAAGGAACAAACCGCGGCCGCTAGCCTGGTACCGGGTCGGCGGCGGCCTCTTGACAGACAAGGACCCGGCGAGCCGGAATCCACACGATCGCGAGCCCGCGTCGGCGTTTGTGGTTCTGCGCTGCTTGGGACCGCACGATCAAGCCCACAACCGGTGGTGACAAGCGAGGTGTCCAAAATTGGCGGTCCACATTGCCCAGCAGGTGGGATGGGTCTGGGCACTCGTAAGGCTGGAATAAGAAAGTTCGACCCGGGCCACCTGGCGTCTCGAGAGCCAAACAACCTCGCATCGTAGCGTTCAAGGCTCGCGTCGCGATCCAAGGGGCGCTTGCTCTCGTGGGCGCGTCCTGCGCCGGCGCCAGAACGCGGTAGAAACAGCCCGGCAGATTCTGCATCACTGATGCTCGTCACCAACTCGGCCACTTGACCGGTACTTTGTCCTCCGCTTTTTCCTCGGCTCGTATTCACCAAGCCGAAGTGACAGTCCACAGGAGCAATAGGCTGGCTGTAGAGGCTCGGTCCGCGGTCCGAGGGTGGCTGAGTCCACTAAAAACCACGCGAGGTTCTAATCCACAGAGATGTTTCCATCGGCGAGTTAAAGTAACAATGAAATGCTTCCGTGTCGTGTCGTTAAAACAAGCCCGCCCAGATGACCTAATCGGCAATTAATCCATCGTTGCAGGAAGGCGGCGTCCTGAAACAGCCGCTGTCATGGGGAACAGGCCGAGATCATCCAAAGTCCCAAGAAGCGGTCCGTTTCCTGCCGTGCATGGTAAATGTGCGGGACGGTGTTCGTCTCAGGCAGAGAGAAACATTCATGCATGCATAAAATACCGTAGCTAGCCTGACCAGGCCGCGAGCAACCCACACGCTGAGCCCAAATCCGACCTCATTGGTTATGCAAGGCTGAGACTTGGCGCTTTTCCCGCCGCACACGAGGTTCTCGTCTGGTCGTGAATTCCGGGGAAGGCAATGCTGTGTTGGTAGTTGTTCAAAGCGCGGGTACTAAAAGAAAACCATGGTATTAAAACGTCCCAGCCGAAAATCTTATGGCGAAATGGCCCATCTGCCGGGTTCGATGAGGTTGTTACGAGGAAAACTCAAATATCCAGCCGATTTCCAGGATGCTGCGCCTTCACGGCGCAGGCAGCATGCAGGCCCGGGGGCATATGACCACTTGGTCTTGTGTGCCTGGTCCAGCCAGCCGCCCTCATCCTGCGTCTTAATGTCGTAACGGTATGGGATGGGAAACAGGGTGGCTGGCGTAGCGAGCCGTCGAGGATTTTGACTTTGCCGGTGATGATTGACAGTTGAGGATACAACAGGCGTCAGGTATACCACGGGCTAAGCTTTCGCTTCAAGACCGGTGGCTGTTTCAGCCCTGGCCCGTCACCCGCGCACGGCGGGTAGGGTTGCAATCTCAATAAATGCAAAGAGTCCAGCCCATCTTGATTCAGGTAATTGGTGTTTCGTAATAACAGGAGGACGTAACAGGTGTCGTGGGCGAGGCCGGGAGTCATGGACAGGCGAACCACAGAGCCATGGACCACGGTGCTTTCCTATTTTGAGTTGTTCAATACCGGCGCTTTGTCGGGGCAACACCTTTGTTTTGGTCATGACGATGACATCAAAATCAGCACCACGAGCTGGGGCCGCAAATTTCCCCAGTCAGGTTTTGCTCGGAACCCACGAGACCAGTTGGCGCCTCCGGAAATGAGCACAGGCACAACGGAACACGCGACAACACGCTCGTAAGCGTCGTCAAATCCAGCGCCTTGGGCCAGGAGCCGAGAAGTCAACAAGGTACTGTACCAGCCGCGTTGATCCAGTGATGCAACTAGCTGACCTGGAGACAAACACAGTGAGCAACGTAGACAATTCCTTCCGCTTGGGTCCGTGTGGATCACAGGAATAATACCCGAGGAAGCAGGAGTCACGCCCACGGTCAGCCTCACCCAGCAAATGGCAGGGCAGGGTGAGCTGCGATAAGTGGTGACCATCATTTGCTAATGCAGGTCCAATCGGGGGAGCCCCCAAGCCAGCCTAGGGCGCCCGAGGGGTCTTGCGGCTCCATCGGGACCCGTTTTCACGAACAGGGCCCGTTGTGATTGATCCGATTCCATCGAGGGCACCTCCCGCGGAGACGAGTCAAGAAGCTGCAACCGGTGCAACAAGCCGCGACGGGCAGGGTGGTTTTGTATGCTGCGACATTTTTTTCCCTCTCTTAATCGCTGCATGGGAAATTGCGCCAGCGTAGGACTCGAAGCAGACTGGCGGAACATGCCAATTAACAGAGCGTAATATGATACACAGTAAGCGATTAACGCTCGGGATGCTTGATCGGGAGTCAGGATCCGCGAACCAACGAGGCCATATGCTGGCACGGTCAATGTCCGATCCGGACAAGACATGGCTGTTGTCTTGAAGCGGCAGTTGTACCCAGAAGATCGCCATCCCAAAGGCTGGTGAGGCGAGCTCGGCGAGTAATTCAGAGCCAAGGAGTACGGCTGCCACTGCTGCGACAGGTGCGAGAGCATACGTAGGTCGCGGTGGCTGTTTGCCCTACCAGCTCTGCCTAGGCGGAGAATCTCGCGGGTCGCTGCAAGTCGGAATGCCGTCAGTGCCGCCCGTTGGACCCTCAAGCGATGGCACGGCAGGGCGCGCTGGCCCAGAACGGCCTAGCACCAGTCGCTCGAGCCCGATAGCACCGACGCGACCCCCATAATATTCCAGCGCCCACTCGTTCTTCCGTCGCTTCTGGTGATTGACGGGGGATCGCCCAGGACTCAGGAGGCAGGACGGGACCGTGGAGACGGCCCTTTTGCGGTGCTTCTGCGCTTTTGGCATCTGGTGGCAGGTGTGTACATCGGGACCGTGGACGGCGTTGGTCTGTGAGGTGTCGGCCACATTGGCTGCTGCAACTCGTCCAAGGGCAGCGGGCGTTGATCCGGCAGACCTAGGGCACACAGCCGCTGACCCGGCTGGTGCGTGCGCGACCCAGCCTGCAGACCGACCAGCCCCTGGAGAATTCTCGGATGTTTGGCCGCCGCCGTTGGGTCTTCTCCCGGTGCCCACGCGACCACGCTGGCACAAGGAACTCCCGTCGGTGAGCCCCGTTAGCCCAACTGTGACTTTGTTAGCTGTACAGGAGGCACTAAGCAACGGCCATTGTCCTATCTGGCTGCTTTGTACGGTCAATGGCGTAAATGGCGACCATGCGAAACAATTATCAGGGTAGCAGGGAGAACCGAGGACAAGAGGTTTCTTGGTTTCCTCTTGGGACGCGCTCGGCCCATTGAGCGCTGGACGTTGCACCGTTTTAGACTTTCGGTGGCAGGTGCTGATCTTGATTACTGCACTGCATTGACTGCAACGCGAAGTGGTAATTCGACAAATGCCAAATAGCACGTCTGTGACTCCCAAAAGCCAGGCCTGGATCACAGCCAAGTCGGCGTCAATTTAATTGTCAATTATTGGCTGACTTTGACATCATGCGTGCGCATTGCAGGCTCTGGCCGGTCACCAAAGCCCAAAGGAAACGGCCTTGCGTTCATTGTGCGCTGATGGATGGATGTGAGGGGATTGCTTGCCACCGATTAGTGCGCGAGAGTCCAGTTGAAGGGATGGTTTGTTTTAGGGTGCGGATCGCGACAGGGCACCCTGCCTGAAACGCCATGTGCTGAGCTGGCAATCTGCTTGTGATCGATGCCAGTATTTTTCTCTCCCGCGGCCCCCTCGTCGTCGGATGCGGCAACCGTGGGGAAGACGAGGCCGACGCATGAGAGGATAGACAGCACCGGCGCGGTAGCGTTAATTCTCGCGGCTAGATCCCTCACGCCGTGGCGAGAGATCGTGGTGTAGCACGGTGATGCCGACGCCGACCAGTCCGATAGCGGGAATGCCAAATCGGTGAGCGACAGTTCGCGACCCTCCATGGGCCGGTCTCAAGCGTGGCTACTAACTTACAGTTGGGTTCGGTCACCGCACATCCCGGAAGCAGTTCACTGCCACACGATGCAGATGCTGTTTAACCTCTGGCGCTAGGACCCCCGACAAAGTTCCCCAGATGCACACCGCGCAGACCGGCTCGATCGGCACCGCGCGCGCCAAACCGTGGCAGGCTGGCAGGCTACACTACGACGGGCGTTGTGGGAATAAGCGAGTTGAGGGCTCATGATCCCGAGGCTGGGAGAGGCTTTTCTTCATGTCAGGCCGTCAGCCAGCCAGCCAGGCCAGCCAGCTAGCCCGCAGGACAGGATCCAGTTGACACCCTGCCTATCGGCGGAGCAAATGACGTATTGAGGCAGATGAAGATGCATGGATCATCGGCACTTCCACGCCAGCATTGGGTGCTGCTGACTCTGTCGTTGTCATTCAGCTGCATGAGAAGCATCAACCTGCAGTAGGATGACATGCGCGACTCGATCCTCTCGGGACGTACAGGAGGGCGGCCGGCGGCGTTTTTTCGAGCATTCGAAATCGCGCATGCAAGAGAAGGTTTCTCTGGCCGTTTCTGGGACCGCACCTGGACGAGAAGGGCGTAGCTCCAGCGGAAGACGTCCCTCGAGGCTAGCGGGACGTCGTGCAGCCGTGCAGCTCTGCAGCTCTGCAGCTCCCCTAAGTGTGCCAAGCCCTGATCAACAGCGACTGCTCCACACACGCCCACAGTCAATCGCTGGGGAACTTGGGTGGGACGTGGGATGCGGCTGGGTCTGCTGGACTCGAGGGCCCTCTTCCCCTTCTTCCACCCCACGCTGCCCACCAAGGCAGGGATTCCAGAAGACAGCTGCTGGCGACTTGCAGGTTCCTAGTGTAATGTAATGTAGTGCACATGGTAGTGTACGTACTCCAGGCGGAGAGACGGAGTTGTGCCGTGGTAGTGTACGGTGCGCCATGCGCCTTGCTCGCACTTTCGCCTCTTACCACGAGAATGATATTATCAATGCCGATGCGCAGGATGGGTGGGTGGGTGGATGGGTGGATGCTGGTGCTGTGTGCGCTATTAGACGAGCTGACGAGCAGACGAGTCGACGAGGTGGCGCCGAGGCCAGTCTGTCGTAACGGGATTACGCCTATTGGCCCGCCGCCGTCAATGTGTCAAAACCCGCCCCGGAGGGGAATGAGCGGGATGGACGACATGAAACCTGCGGTCGAAGAGGAAGAAAAAATTCGAACGACAACAACAAGGTCAAGGCCAGGCCGTGGCTGCAGGCCGCGATAAGGTCCAAGGGCGCGGGAGCTACGAGCATCCTTGTGGTGAGCTCCATGCCCAAGCCAAAAGCCGAGCATGGCAGCAAGGGCGACCCCAGCCCGTTGGCGCAACGAGGTGAAAAACGGCGGAAAAAAAGCTTGGTGACCTATTCAATCTGCCTTTTGCCGTAGGACCAAGCACCTGCATTCGCGCCTCTCGTCACATTGGCCCGGCAGGCTGATAGGCAGACCGCCCGTGGGGTTGTCGGCGGCTTGATTTGCTGCATGCATACTATAGTCGGAGATGCATAGCCTAGAGTACTATGGTAGGGCCAGATGTGGTATTGGGACCCTGTGATACGATACATACGTATGTATGTACAGTCCTGGCCTGTACAAAGTACTGCATGTGCACGCGTGTGTGTGCATCCGGGATGTACGCATGCAAGCATGCAGGCATGTACGGGTCCCTGGCGTCCAACTTTGCCATCGTTGTCTCCGTCTCCGAGGTGGCAAGACTTGGAGACCCAAAGACTTGGAGACCCAGAGGACCCAAACCTGGAGAAGAGGAGAGAAGTGAGGATCTGGGGAAGAAGTTGGCAGCGCAGCCGACACCCCGTCCCCCCCCGGCCGGAGCATAGTACGTTGACGACTGTGCAAGAGCAGCGGCCAGCAGGAGCCAGCGAGCAGGTCGCGCTGTGCGTCGACAGGTAGATCTGTGATGGCTGGCGGGCTGGCAGGCTGGCAGGGCCGTCAGCCTGACTGCCTGATGACAGAGAGGAGGAGCCGTGTGTCCGGAAGAGTACTGTCTTGTAACACTATCGTCACGGTGTGTCGGGTGCCTTGGCGATGGGTCTTCGTGGCCCGTGGCTGGCTGGCTCATTTCGCCTCCAGACTTCGGAGCAAAGACTAAATGTCGATATTGACTCTTAATCGCGAGCACGGTTCCTAGTGATGTTGATGCTGCGTCTGGCGTGGGGTTTGCATCTTGCTTGGCTACGGACCTGATCTCTGCCGGGCAGGTGGTTGGTGTTGGGGTGGTCAGTGCCAATGTCAGCAGTCGTGCTCCCGACTCAAGGCGAAACTATATCGAAGTGGTACTGCACGTGTGGTGTATGTCTTTGTGCCTCTTCTCTCGCCTCTTGCACAGACACACACAAGTCACAGTATGGGACAACAAACAAGGTTGGCGCGACGGGACGGGGGCTGGGAGGGGGGGGCCAAAGAAAGGGATGGCACGGGATGAGATGGGAATTGGCAAGCCAATTGGTGTCACGGCAAATGCAAAAAAAGAGGTGGAAATAGCCTCACCTCACCTCACCCGACCACGGACCACGGGCCACGGGACTGATTTGATTGACAATGGCAATTGACCGCCAGTCTGGGGCGAGTTCAGTTGAGTTGTTTTTCTTACCCGCAGGTTCCCTGTGTCGTCATCTCGCGAAATGATGCCGAGGGCGAGACGCAGCGACGAGCGCGACGAGGTACTCCAGCCAGGGTACCTACCTGGCCACCCTACCTCGCAGCTGGCCTAGGTAAGGCAAGGGAGGGAGGGGACGGAGTACGAGCGAGAAAAATCCCTCATCCAAAATCCATCCAGACGGTCAAGACCGTCCACTGTCCAGACTCCAGAGATAGCAGCCCAGGCTTCCAGGCCAGAAGAGGACCTGGGCTGGACTGGGCTGGAATGGGGAGAATTGGGGATTGGGGGATGTGCCATGGCCATGTCCACGGCAAGCAGAACTGGAACTGGAACTGGTGGAATCTGGCAGGAGCAGGAACTACAACACATGGACAGGAACTGGTAGGGATACCTCTGGTGGAGCTGCAGGCCATGTACCGCCAGCTCCGGGCTGGCGAGCGAGATTGGGCCGTCCGGGGGAGGCAAAGGCGTGCGCTGGCCCAGCCCGGGTGGAGGGCAGGGGTAAAGTAGGTTGCGGCTGCGGGGCCCGAGTACCTCGCCGTGTCTGATTCGGATGTACTTCGATTGGGAGCTGCGTCCGACTCGTCATTGGCCAAAGCTCCCCCAGACCGTGGCGTGATTGGCTGCGGGCCATGGCACCAAGTGGGGACGACATTTGTTCTGTTCTGTTCTGTCTGGACGGACCTGCCTTCTCGCACCGTATGGGACGGGCCCAGAGGGGCGGGGGGCAGGGAACCAGGTGGACCTGCGAGCCAGGGCGCCCCATGCTCGAGCCCATACCCATGCTAAATGCCCATGGCCCCATGCTTGGGGTCGAGCTTGCGGTGGGAACAAGCCGAGAAGGAAGACAAGACAGACAAGAGAGCTGTCTCTCTCTGGCCTGTCTTCACATCGCTGGAGATAGCCGACCGTGGTAAGCCGGACGGCCCAGCCTAGTGTCAACACTGCAGGGTGCACAGTCCAGACTTTGCGCGGTTTGTTTTTTTCTGGCACCCTGCTTGTTTCCCACGCACATGCTGGGCCTGCAGCTTAACCGTACAGTATGTACAAACAGGCCGCAAAAGCAGCGCAGCACATACATCTCTCTCTCTCTCTCTTATAGTGTATGTATGTAATCTACTACCTAATGTATTCGCTCACTCACCCACACACAACACGGTACCTAGGTACACAAATCCTAGTGCCGGCCGTCTGCTCGCGCTAAGGCCAAGGGAACGCCAGGGTACCACAGTACCTTTCTTAGCCAGGGAACCCACACCCAACCTGCTCCTTCTCCCCAAGTACACACTACCGCGTACCGGTCCTTCCCTGGGTCCTCGCTCGCACCTCAGGCGCAGGACTGCAAAAGCTAATAAAGACTGCCTCGTCCCCGACTCGATCTCTTCTCTCCTCCCCTCTCCTTCCTCCCTAACACCACTTGAAGGCTTCGAACCTAGTTTACCTGAAAAGGTGCGACCTTCACGGTGCTTCTCCTCCCCCCCAACACCCTTCACCCTCTGTCGTGCGACTCTCTCAATCTCCATCGCGCTGTCAACACCGCGACGGAGCTTCCGAGCACAACTTGGGTCAGCCACGGAAAAAAACAAAAAACATCACTACACACCTCGTGTTTTTTTCCCTGCCTGATCACCCCCCGGGCCTCCAGACAGAAGACCTCCGACGACGACACGGGATATATCTCGCAACCTCTTCCCCACTACCCTTACCCAGCACTTCATTGTGTACTAGTGACTTAATACCCATTCAATTGGTGCAAAGAGTCGACCTGACGCCATGGCCGACCACGCCAACTCTCCTGCGTTGAACACGCAGATCGAGTCGGGCAACTTCGACGAGAAGCACGCAGCCCCAGCCGAGTCCGCGCCTCCTAAGCCCAAGGTGGAGGACGATGAGGACGAGGATGAGGACATCGACGCCCTGATCGAGGACCTCGAGTCCCAGGATGGACACGGCGAGGACGCCGAGGAGGAGGAGCGTGACGAGCACGGTGGCCGTCTGATTCCTGAGGAGCTCCTGCAAACCGTAAGCCGCATGATCCGCCTTGCCGCAGCCGCGGCCCCCATCGCATCCACGCACTGTTGCTAACCGCCCCTCCCCCGCAGGACACCCGCACTGGTCTGACCGAGGCCGAGGTCGTCTCCCGCCGCAAGAAGTATGGTCTCAACCAGATGAAGGAGGAGAAGGAGAACATGATCCTCAAGTTCTTCATGTATTTCGTTGGTCCTATTCAGTTCGTCATGGAGGCTGCCGCCGTCCTGGCTGCCGGTCTTGAGGACTGGGTCGATTTCGGTGTCATTTGCGCCCTGCTCCTGCTCAACGCCTGTGTCGGTTTCATCCAGGAATTCCAGGCCGGTTCTATTGTCGACGAACTCAAGAAGACCCTCGCCCTCAAGGCTGTTGTCCTCCGTGACGGCACCCTGAAGGAGCTCGAGGCGCCCGAGGTTGTCCCCGGTGATATTCTCCAGGTCGAAGAGGGTACCATTATCCCCGCCGACGGTCGCATCGTCACAGAGGATGCCTTCCTCCAGGTCGACCAGTCTGCCATCACTGGTGAATCCCTGGCCGTCGACAAGCACAAGGGTGACCAGTGCTTCGCTTCTTCTTCCGTCAAGCGTGGCGAGGCCTTCGTCATCGTTACCGCCACTGGTGACAACACCTTCGTCGGTCGCGCCGCCGCTCTCGTTAACGCCGCCAACGCCGGATCTGGTCACTTCACTGAGGTCCTGAACGGTATCGGAACGGTGCTGCTGATTCTCGTCGTCTTCACCCTGCTCGTCGTGTGGGTCTCCAGCTTCTACCGATCCAACCCCATCGTCGACATCCTGCGTTTCACCCTGGCCATCACCATCATTGGCGTGCCCGTCGGTCTTCCTGCCGTCGTTACTACCACCATGGCCGTCGGCGCCGCTTACCTCGCCAAGAAGAAGGCCATCGTCCAGAAGCTGTCCGCCATCGAGTCCCTTGCTGGTGTCGAGATCCTCTGCTCCGACAAGACCGGTACCCTGACCAAGAACAAGCTGTCTCTCGCCGAGCCCTACTGCGTCGCCGGCGTTGACCCCGAGGACCTCATGCTCACTGCTTGTCTGGCTGCTTCTCGCAAGAAGAAGGGTATTGATGCCATTGACAAGGCCTTCCTCAAGTCCCTCAAGTACTACCCCCGCGCCAAGTCTGTCCTGTCCAAGTACAAGGTCATCAACTTCTTCCCCTTCGACCCCGTCTCCAAGAAGGTCACTGCCATCGTCGAGTCTCCCCAGGGTGAGCGCATCACCTGTGTCAAGGGTGCCCCTCTGTTCGTCCTCAAGACCGTCGAGGAGGACCACCCCATCCCCGATGAGGTCGACCAGGCCTACAAGAACAAGGTTGCCGAGTTCGCCACCCGTGGTTTCCGTTCGCTCGGTGTCGCTCGCAAGCGCGGTGAGGGCTCCTGGGAGATCCTCGGAATCATGCCTTGCTCTGACCCCCCTCGTCACGACACTGCTAAGACCATCAACGAGGCCAAGACTCTGGGTCTGTCCATCAAGATGTTGACTGGTGACGCCGTCGGTATCGCTCGTGAGACTTCCCGCCAGCTCGGCCTTGGCACCAACGTCTACAACGCTGAGCGTCTCGGTCTCGGTGGCGGCGGTGACATGCCCGGTTCCGAGGTGTACGACTTCGTCGAGGCTGCTGATGGTTTCGCCGAGGTGTTCCCCCAGCACAAGTACAACGTCGTCGAGATTCTCCAGCAGCGTGGCTACCTGGTTGCCATGACTGGTGACGGTGTCAACGACGCTCCCTCCCTGAAGAAGGCCGACACCGGTATTGCTGTCGAGGGTGCCTCCGACGCCGCCCGCTCCGCTGCCGACATTGTCTTCCTCGCTCCCGGTCTTGGTGCCATTATCGACGCCCTGAAGACTTCTCGCCAGATTTTCCACCGCATGTACGCCTACGTCGTCTACCGTATCGCTCTGTCCATCCACCTGGAGATCTACCTCGGCCTTTGGATTGCCATCCTCAACCGTTCCCTGAACATTGAGCTGGTCGTTTTCATTGCCATCTTTGCTGATATCGCCACTCTTGCTATTGCCTACGACAACGCTCCTTTCAGCAGGACGCCTGTCAAGTGGAACCTGCCCAAGCTCTGGGGAATGTCTGTCCTGCTGGGTGTCGTCCTGGCCGTCGGTACCTGGATCACTGTCACCACCATGTACGCTGGCGGTGTCGACGGTGGTATCGTCCAGAACTTCGGTAACCTGGACGAGGTCGTCTTCCTCGAGATCTCGCTGACTGAGAACTGGCTCATCTTCATCACCCGTGCCAACGGTCCCTTCTGGTCTTCCATTCCCTCGTGGCAACTCACCGGCGCCATCATTGTCGTCGACATTGTCGCCTCCCTCTTCTGTATCTTCGGATGGTTCGTTGGCGGTGACCAGACCTCCATCGTGGCCGTCGTCCGTATCTGGATCTACTCCTTCGGTATCTTCTGTGTCATGGGTGGTGTTTACTACCTCCTCCAAGACAGCGTTGGATTCGACAACCTCATGCACGGCAAGTCGCCCAAGGGCAACCAGAAGCAGCGATCCCTCGAGGATTTCGGTAAGTCACACACTACCCCACCAGCCAGACTCAACCGTCATGAACCAGTTGCTAACACCCGCCCGCAGTTGTTTCCCTCCAACGTGTGTCTACGCAACACGAGAAGACCCAGTAGGAAGGGTCCGGAAAGGAGATATACCCGAGGCCATCCTTTCGTTGTCTGCAAACATGCGGCCAAAGGCTTTCAATTTTAGTTAATTAGCATGTGCATTAAAGACGATGGAGCTGGAAGCCCGTCAGTTCATTAGAGGAACTTAATACAAATCAGTTAATGCCCCACCAATCTACAGATGTCGAATCTAGTGAGTGATGTTGGCTGTCATGTCATGTTGTTTATGTTGTTGGGAAACCATGGTTGTTTCAGACAGGGGCCTTTTGGGGCCTTGGGCACCTAAGAGTCCATGTCACGTGTGTTTTGGATGTTGGGGTAGTAGCGGACTCCAGCAGGCGTTTGGCAGAGTCTGCCCAGTATGGATTTTACAGTGTTGTTTTGTAACTGCAGTGAGAGTAGCGGCAAGCTCGAATTGAGGGTTCAGGAACGGCAATGAGCTAGGCCCGGCACGTGGTCCATCTACAGACAGACATATCATGGAATGACACCTGATTGTACCGGTATCATATCACTGGGTTGGTTTTTTACAGATATATTCATTGGTATTCAGTTGTGTGACTGGCCGAACGTGTGATGTATACACACACACACACACACACACACACACATATATTATATATCTAAGCCGGCACGACGACGTCCTTGCTGGTGTCGAGCTCCTCGGCGCGGCGCAGGTCCATAGGCCGGTCGAGGAGGGGGATGACGTAAGGGTCAAAAGTCTTCCAGTAGGGGTTCTCGAGGTGATACTTTTGGCTCTGCAGGGCGGGCGCGAAGAAAAAAAGAAGCTGTTGTCAATTACCTGTTCTTTCCTCATTTTGGTTGTTTGTGTGTGTGTGTGTGTGTGTGTATGTGTGTGTGTGTCTGTGTCTGGGCGCGCGGGGTATGATATTGTTTTATTCTACTGAAGAGGAGGGAGGCATGGTTGATGAATTGGGGGCCGGCGGGGATTTGCTGTTGTCTGGGGAACTTACGCTCTCCTTCTCGTAGCGCTCGACGATGGTGAAGTCCCTGGGGTCCGAGGTGGACTGCATGACGAACCAGCTGAGGGTCTCCTTGTCCTTGGAGTAGACGCGCGAGGCCTCGATGAGCTTGGCCTTGATCTTGTCGACGCTGTCTGGGTGGTCGTTGGCGTGCAGGTGGACGGTGATTACGTAGACCATCTTGTCGGTGTGGGTTTCTTTTCTTTCCCCTTCAGTCTCCTTCTTCTTTTCGGTTCTCTCGAGTGGGCTCTTTGGTTTGTGGGCTTGGTGGTATGTGCGAGTACGTCTCTCTCTGTGTGTGTGTGTGCTTTGGTTGGTTTTGGAAAGAGGTTGCATGCGTCGTAGGACGGGGTGGCCGAGGTGTGGTGGTCAGGTCGAAAAAGTCTTGACCTGACGGAAGAGGAGGGGTGGCGTGAGTGAGTGGAGGGGGGCTCGATCAGCAGCAGAGCAGGCCACCACGACTCACCACTGCTCGCGGTTTTGCTCGCGCCTCGAGAGGCTCGTCAGGCTTTGGCATTACGACAATACGACGACTAACTGCTGCCCCTACTACGAGGGTACCTGGGGCAAGGAGCTAAAGTGGCTGCATCTGGGCGCAGCGGCATCAGCAGGTACGGGGTGGGGAATCTTTTCACATGAATCGGACGGAGAGGACTCTTCGTTCCTGGCATACTGTCACGTACTGTACGCTGTTGCATCCATCCTCAGGAGACGGTCAGGGACCAATATTGCTACGCTGACCACCACAAATGCGGGATGGCGCCGCACACTGTCCCCGGAACTGTGAGGCAATTCGAGAGACTCGGCCGGGCGAAAAGGCACGACGGGACCACCCAAAATGCCTCACCCGCTATTTAGGCCGCCCACGCTGCTGCCACCACGGCAATGGCCCGAGATGCGTCCGCGTCAATCCTGCAGCATGGTGGAGCATGGGGGGAGTATACTGTGCGGTCCCCCGGGGCCCCGTAATGGGCTGCATTGCATGTGCAGCAACAAAAGCCCACCCGGATCAGGTCCCAAGGGGATCCCCGATACCACATGCAGCAGGCTTCTAGAAGAAGAACGGTGTGCGCTCCGTATTTGCTGTCGAGTCGGTCAGATCGGTGAGGCTCTGGATGCAGGGAGCGGTGCCCCGGTGCCCCGGTGTCCGGTGGAGAGGGGATATACGCACCGGATAGGGGGGGGGTTTCTAGGATCCTATTTCTGAGAACTCTGCCCTGGCGAAGGTACACTATTCGGAACCGGAGCAAGCGTCGGGTCGGTCTGTCGGTCGGAACAACATAACTGGGATGATGTTTCTGCCGCAAGGGTATTGATGCTTGCTTACATACTGCTGATACTGTCTGTGGTGTTGTTACTGTATAGTGCTTGTGCTGTTGGATGAAGAAAGCTATTTACGCCCCGGCTGTTCTACCAATCATTTGTCACAGCCAGTGGCAAGCACACGGCACTGCTTTTCTTCCTGCTTTAATCTGTCAGAGTTGGGCTTATTTGATCCTGATGCTGCCATTACACGACCTTGAGTTGCTGAGGTGCACGTAGCACGTGACCAACATAATGATAGCAATGACCTCAATTTTCTGGCAAACTTCGAGTCTTCGCCTCAACAATGGAGGATAGCGCCTTTCTCGAATCGAGTCGTCACAATCCTCAGTAGCCGACGAATCTCAATCTATCTGCTGTAGTGAGCCGAGGCGCAAATATTACACAAACCAGATTGCCCAATGCTGCCATCGAAATGATGCACCGTGAGATACCAGGCTTCTTCTATGGTTCGCAACCGCCGCCCTTGCCCCACCCAAAATGCCACAAACTAAAATCGGCACACAGATGAGGAGAAGAAGCGCTACTTTGCGATCCAGTCGCATCCCACTGCGCGGCCAGACGTAGAGTATGCCGCTGGCAACGTCAAGAAGCGGAAGGCCAAGAGGGCCGAGGCAGAGGTCAAGCGCAAGCGCCAGGACCAGCTGGTCGGGCGGTCCAAGATCCTCGCCCATCCCCTGATCGGAGGAAGGCTGTCGCGCGAGTTTGGGGTCCTCGACCCCGAGGTCCCCGTCGAGAGCTGGACCGCCGGCCTGCGACAGAGGGGCCAGGTGAGCTTCTTGCCCGGCCGGGAGCGCCACCCGGATGCGCCCAGCATATCGTGCCTCCTCGTCGAGGCGGGCGACGAGGCCGCTGGTGTGGGCATGGCCTACGCGGGTATGTCCGTCCCCTCCGCCACCAGACTTGTGTGTGTGTGTGTGTAGACAGCATAACCGACTCCTCTCCGGCAGGCGTTGATGGCGAGCGGCTCATGGGCTGCTACCTACCGACCGACAAGGACGAGAAGATCAACTACGCCATCACGGACACGACGCGCGCCTCGCGGCTGGCCGCGGTGCGCACCGAGGAGGTCAACCGCGACGTGACCGCCCTCGCGTACCACCAGGCCTCCCACCACGTGATCGCCGCCTCGACCGACCACAACGCGCACACCATGCGCTCGTCGGCCAAGATCACGCTGTTCCGGCCGCAGCGCCCGGCCGACTACTGGGCCACCACCGACATATCGCGCTACGCCCTCATCGAGTATGGCGGCGTGCTGCCGCCCTGGATGCTGGGCGACACGGCCGCCTACGTGTCCTACACGCCCCCCGGTGGGCCGGACCTGATGATCAACGCCATCGCCGCCTGCCCCGCGTCCACCTCGGGCTCCGGCCTCGACGCCCTCGTCGCCACCAGCCAGGGCGTCATGGCCGTCGGCAGCGGCGCAGCCGGGCGCGAGATCGCCTGGGTGACGCCACCGCCGCTGCGGACGAACAACACCCCACAGGAGCGCCGCAGGGGGGGCCGGCACCACCACCGGCGCCAGGAGCAGCAGCCCCCCGGGGGCGCCTATGACGTCCTGAGCGTCGAGTACCACCCGTCGAGCCCGCGCGTCTGCTACGCCGGGTGCCGCAGCTCAGAGGTCATCCGGCTCGACTTGCGCGCCCCGCCGCCGCCGCCCCCGGAGGGCCAGGGGCCCGACGCCCTGTTCCGGCACCGCAGCAGCGCGGCCCACGTGCGGTGCATCGACGACCACCGCGTTCTCGTCGCGGGGCCCCGGGACTCCATGGCCATCTACGACACCCGCTGGTTCAAGCCGAGGAGGGACGACGGTGGCGGCGGGGGCGGCGGCGGCGGCGGCGGCGGG
>LJJS01001581.1:173256-217174 GCA_001447215.1 Diaporthe aspalathi
GGCCAAGCCAAGACGACCAAGACGACGACGACGACGACGACCACAACACCACATCCAGCCGCACACATTTCCCGCCGGGCCGCGGCCACCACGGCCGCCACAGGCACCACCACCACCACAACAACAACAACAACAACAGCAGAGCCGCCGCGCAGCCGGTCGTCGAGTTCCCGGGGTACAGCAACCACGCGCACGTCCGGATCGGGCTGGACGTGACGCACGACGCCGGCGGGGTGTGCGGCCTGGGCGGCCGCTCGGGGGGAGGGGGAGGGGGAGGGGTCGTGGCCGCGGGCATGGGCGACGGCACCGTGGCCATATTCTCGCTGCGCACGGGCCGGAGGCTGCGGGCCGGGGACGTCGGCGGGGTGAGGGCGCCCGGCGGTGGCGGGGTCGTGAGGGCGCTGCAGTTCAAGAGATTCCCCTGGGAGAAGGAGGCGAGCGTCTTCGTCGGCGACGGCCCCGTCGTGAGGAAGTTTACCTTTGGTGCTGACGATGGGGAGGACGAGTGGTGAGACGTGGGGTATTAGGTATTTTGGGGGGATATGATGGGATAGGGGCCCTCTTGGGGAGGCCCGAGGTAGGATATTTCGATGGAACCTACTTCGACTCGAGGTGAGGAAGGGCTATTATTGTTTTGACGTTTAGATACCCCAGTATGCATGTCTTTGAATTCGCAATGGAGCGCCAACGCCTCAGTCTCCACGTCAAGATCTTGGGGATAACGTTCCTGCTGTCACCGCTGGCAAGTCACGCAGATGAATCATGTGCTATATACAATATGCAAGAGCTACCTTTAGGCCATGGAACGGATCGCATCCCAGATATAAGATGAACACCAACACACATGCAAGCGCACCACCTATGCAAGGACAAGGAAACGCGCCTCTAGTCTCTCTAAAAAAACACACACACACATTCCACAAGCCTGAAAAACCACACAAGTTCAAGCGCAAACAACAAAACCCCGCCCGAAACACCTACAAAGCCCGGCCACACCAAGATGCAGGAAGACATGCACACCTCCACGAACACCACACAGGTCACATGCGAAAAGGACTTCTGAGCCTGACAGGCGCCTCGCCTCACACCAACGACACCCACCACCGAGTGTGATGCCCCTCGCGCAGCAAATGTCGAAGACAGCCCAGCCACCCTGCCCCCCGCCCCCCGCCCCCCGTCTCAGAGACCCTATCTCCCTTCAGAGCTGTTGCGCCCGCCGCGGGGATGGGGGCCGCCGGGCCCCTCCACCTTGAGGTTGTACGTGCCCTCGAGCATCGGGAACGCACGGGCAAAGGCATCGCCGAGGGTCCAGTTCTCCAGGCGGCGCAGGTGTCTCTCGAAGACGGGGTTGATCATGAGCTCGTCGCTCTCTGGGCTCTGGAGGAGGGTGTCGGTGTCCTCATAGGGCCAGTTGAGGCTCAGAGTGGTGGTGAAGGGGATGAAGAAGTGTTCAAAGGGGAATGTCTCGGGCGGCACGTAGTCGGTGATGAGCCTCTCCCGCATGGCCGGGAACGGCAGCGAGTCCAGCCAGGCCGGGTGAGGCGTGTACAGCTGGCCAGGGAGCGGCCGCACGAAATCGGGCAGCCGCTCGTAGTTCTCCTGCGACGGGTGGATCTGCCAGCGCATCAGCAGAAACATGACGTAGAGCACGGCCACGCGCTCCGGTAGCTGCGAGATGTCCGGAAATGTCTGCAGGATGTCGATGAAGACCTTTGAGAGCGGGTGCGAATCCTTCATTGGGTTGAGAAGCGATGAGACACTAGGATAGCGCGGGCCGATGATCTCCTGGGTTGGGAGGCCCTCGGCGGCGCGTTGGCGGCGCTCGTGGAGGAAATCTAGGAGGAGACTGTCTAGAGGGCAGGTGGGCGGGCAGTTCTTGATTGGCGTCGAGTAGTTGGACAGGGCCGGGTCGATGGCGCCCTGCAAGGCCGGATCGATATTACTTTCCATGCAACTACTCCTTGGGGCGCCGATATAGTCGGCGTCGCGACCACCAGAATGCGCATAGGGCGAGTTGGGATGAGAAGAGCTGGTGGCTGGGGCATGCTGACGGAACGCGGGAGCCTCGTGCGGCGTTCCGTTCGTCACGTTGCGAATGCCCCTTGCGCGCTGGGACTGATCGAGCAGAAAGTCCAGACCCAGACGCTCCGTGCCGAACTCCAGTCCGTGTGCCAGGTCATGACGCTGCTGGCTGAGCTGGGTCTTGTAGGCCTGGGTCTGGGCCGTCACGGGCCCGCTGCCGGTAGAGGCGCCAGAGTTCCACTGCGCTGCGTACGGGTCCTGGCTCGGCGATGCAGCGCTAGACGGCGTCGATACGTGATTGTGCCCGGTACTGTGTGCTGGGTCTGTCGTTGCCGATACGTTGAGGTAGGAGTGGCCAGGTGAAGGGAGAACCGGTTGCTGCTCAGTTTGGGGCGAGTTGATCAGGGGCTGAAGCATGGAAATGACAGAGGCCAGGCGCCTCTTAATATCTGCATTCTCGGCCTCGACGGCCTCCTTGGCCCTCAGGGCGGCCTGAAGCTCCTGATATGGTTGTTGGCTGGTCAGCTCCCGAATGCGGTTTTCGAGGTTCTCTATGGTCATCTTAGTCCTCTCCCTTATAGCGCGCTGCGCTTCGCGGTCTATGATTCGACGTCAGCCAAAGTGAGCTCCACCTCATGGCACCCTTACCCACTGTAGCGGAGGGGAGCGAAAATGAAAAGAAAGGAAGGCTAAGCGAAGCGAAGCAAGACACGCGCCAAGAGCTTCCATGCAAATCCCCCCCAAAGAGGCATGGCAAGATCGGGACGAATGCATTCAGGCTTATGACAAGGCTTGAAACGTACCATTTGCACGCTTCTTGGCGAGCTGCTCGGGGGTGAGGTTCGCAACGCCTCGCGATCCTGGAGCGGCAGACTTGCGCTTCTTGGAGTCGGGCGCCTGACCATGGCCGTGGGAAGGTGCAGGAGTCGACCGTTGCGAGGCGCTCGGCGACCGGGCGGGCGAGGTGGCAGTAGCGTCGGTGGCCCTCTCCCTCTTGACACCGGCGGCGAGGGGTTCGCCCTGGGTGCTGTTGGCGCGGGCATGGCTACCACGGGTCCCCGCCGCCGGTGATGCAGCGGAGATTGAAGAGTTGTTGGACATTCCCTGGAGTGGGCGTCGAGGGTGCAGTTGATGGTGGCGGTGTTGAGGGTGGTAGTTTCAACGCGAAGAGCCTAGGCCCAGCGTCGGCAGTTTCCTGTTCGCTCCCAGCCCCAATTGCAGCTTCAGACCCGATCCCGATCCCGAGCCCCAGTCCGACGTCACTGGGACCCTGCAACATCCACGTGCCCGGTGAGGGTGGTGGTGGTGGTGGTGGTGGTGGTGGCGCTGCTGGGGGTTGATGGCGCCGTGGCTGGCCGTCTGATAAGATCCGGATCCGGATTCGGATTCGGGCTCAGGCTCAGGCTCTCGGGCTCTGGCTCAGGCTTCAGAGTCGTTCAATTGTCAGGGCCAAAGCCAAGCAGGGCAGAGGCGGGCCGACGCGTCTTTCGTGTGAAAGGCCCTGAGTCGCGTCGTTGTTGGCGATCCGGGGAAGAGAGGGTCGTCCCAGAGTGAGGCGAGTCGTTGGTTCGACTTGAGCCTCAAGACGACGAGTCGGGTCGGGTTGAGCAGGCGGAACGGGGACAGGTTCGCACGTGTGAGTAGCCAGTGGCTGACTAGCTGGCACGGCTGGGGTGTTTCCGTTTCTGGATGAGCCGGGCAGATTTGTCTGTGATGTATGTCGTATTTTTTTCTGCTTTTCTTTTTTCTTCTTCTCCCGACTCGATTTGCCCCCCTTCCTTTCTTTGCCTCTCCTCCCACCCGATTCCCGAGTCCCGGATATCAGGTCAGGTCAGATCGGATCGGATCGAGGCTCGGCGTGCCGTGTCATGTAGCACAGCAACCAACAGCAGGCCGGAGGGTGGCAGGATTGGTCGGAGCTAGACGCGAGTGCCGGTGCGGGTGCAGATGCAGATATGCAGATGCAGGTCCCAGATGGATCAGGTATCAGGTGGGCAGGTTATTCCCGTGCCGGTACTTCTGCTGTGTGTGATATGTGTGATATGTGTGGGTATTATTTGCCCGGTATTGTACGTTGTGCTGCTGCTGCTGCTTACTGACAAGGACAGGCAGGACGTTGTTATGGCGAGGGCGGCAATGAATCAGAGCATGGTTGGTGGATGAGGAGGAGAAGGTGCAGTCCGAGTCAGTGCCGAGGCGAACGAGGGTTTTTTCTTGTCTCTCACACTCTCGGTCTATTGCGTGTCCGTCCAGTCTAATTCTCGTGCTTTCCCACAGCACCTAGTTTTTTTTTTCCTCTTCGTCTCGCCGTTTCCTCCTCCCTCGGCAAAGCACAGTCCAGGTCCCAGGTCCCAGGTCCCAGGTCAACCAAGGCCAAGGCCCAGGTCAGGGTCAAGGTCCAGGTCAAGGCCCAGGTCCACGGCAGGTCATTTCTTGCCTCCATCGCTACTGCTGTGTCATCCCTGCTCGTCCGCCTCGTGGTGTGTGCCCTCGGCGTTCTGCCCTGATATCGGCAGTGATAAGCGACTGGACCCATACTGTCGATGGGTCTGTGTGTATGTGTGCGTGTGTGGGTGCAAGACTGAAGAGAACTGCAAGACTGCAAGTGCTCAAGTGCTATCAATTTACCTGGAGCCTGGTACGGCAGGGCGGCTCGGCAGAGCTGGTTGAGTCCCCTGTCCAAGTTGTCCCTTGATGGTGGGCACGCAGGCATGCAGGCATGTGTGTCGCTTTTAGGGTCTAGATTGGGCATAGCACGGAGCATATGCCTATTTCCCGGCCTCCCAGAATGCAACATGTGGGACTTGCAAGGTCCCTTGTGATCAACCAACAACCTCGTCCGATCGCTGATCGTGGTTCGCATCCTTGATTAGCAGCAGCCACACCAGATGGTCCGGTCCGCCTTGCCATCCATCTACACAGCGTAGCCGACACACGTTTCTGTCATGGATTGGCCACGCCGACTGCAATAATGGTCATCACGCTGTGACCGTGATTGTACACATTATGCCCGCCTCTGTGCCGCGCTGTCTCTGCTGCTTCTATCGTTTTTCTCATGCCCGTGCTCATCAATCCACACCGGCTGCTGCATCGCCCTCATCCTCACCTGTCCCTTCAGTCCGCCGACGCCCTGGCCAGCGCCTCCAGCAGGTGCGCTGGGAACCTGTACCGCAGCTGGCTCGTGTACGCCGTCAGGTCGATGCTCATCTGCTTCAGCTGCACCTGCAGGTCCTTGGACGTGCTCTCGTTGCCGCTGAACTGCCCGCTGCCCAGCCGCTCACGCTGCCGCGTGCAGCACATTACCGTCCACATCAGAAGGTTGCCTACGTTGGCCGCCACCACCTGCGGCAGGCTTGCGAACTTGGCGGCGTACGCCCTGATCGTCGACGGATCACCGTTCGCCGTCAGGGGTAGGATCTCAAGCGTCTTGATTTGCTGTTGTTTTGGGGCCCACACCGTTAGCTCTTCCTCTCGTCGATCATCCGTTCTCCCGCGGGAGGGCCCGGCTGGGGGGGGGGTTGAGGTGGAGGGGTGCGCAGTGTCAACTTACATCCAGGGCCTGTACCCACTGGCCAGCCCCGACGAGGCTCTTGATGTCCGACATCTGAAGCAACACACTGCACGCCATGCGGTTGATCTCCTGGATGCTCTCCCGGAAGAACCGCTCCCCTTCGTACATGTTCATCATCGTCTTCGCCAGCTCCACGGGGTCGTCGATGGACGCCAGGCTGAGGCTACTGGCTCCAGGCTTTCCACCCTCGATACGTGGCTTGACTGGCTGCAGCCGCAGCGGCATCCCGCCCACCTCCAACGAGATCGCCTCGCTCAGGGCCCGCCCAACAATCGCCACCACCGTGTCGTAATCCCCAGCCAGGTGGTAGAGAAGAACGGCATCCGTCGTCCGCCCGTTGTCGTTCGCGAAGCGGCCGGCCTGCAGCGTGATGCTTCTGACGAATTCTCGCTCGTCTGGCAGGCCGATCAAGGATCCGCGGTTCTCTATTATGCCTGGGATGCGTCGCCCATCCGGCCGGATGTCGCCAATCAGCTTGCTGAACTCCCTCGTCTCCAGCACAAGCTCGCGCAGCGCCTCGTGGCAGAGCTCGGCGTGCTGCTTGCCGGCTTGCTGGTTGGGGTCATCCAGGTTCAGGCATATCAGGATAATGTAGTCCACCGCCGCAGCCACGTTTGCTGCCCGGAAATCGCGCGTGTAGAAGCCCAACATCCGCCCAAAGCTGATCTGCGGTTGCTCGCGCGTGTTGTGTGTCAGGAGGTCGTTGTTGGCCGTCATCGAATCCGAGGCCCGCAGAAGCCCGTAGTACTCCAGCGCAATCGCAAAGTGAACCGCGTCCACGTAAGAGAACGAGTACAGGTACGCGATGGCCTGCTCAAACATCCCGGACAGGATCTGCATGAAGAAGAACATGCCGAAGTTGCCATTAGCATCATCGACACTGTTCTTGGGGAAGTACTTCAGGCCGACCTCCTTGATGGTGTTCTGCACCTCGGCCAACCCGAATGTCTCCCCCCAGATCTCCACCGAGCGGTCTCCTTCACGTGCCAGGTTGAACTGCAGCCACATCCAGTCGTAGACGTCTGCGGTGAACCCCTCGAAGCTGCGGTTGCTGAGATCGCAGCGACCAATGATCTTGTAGCATGCCGCACGGTATGGGTCGACCGTGTTGTCAGGAGCATTGCGGATGCGCTGGTTGTACTCGGTATTGCACCTGTCCTGAAGCTGCCGCTTCAGCCGCCGCTCCTCACTCGTGGCGTAGTCGCTCATGAAGGCTGGGAAGGATCGGTCGATGCTCTTGAAGTGGTTCTGGTTGTCGTTGACATATCGCGCGGCTTCGTTGACATGGCCCGCACGGAGCAGGTAGAAGATGACCGCCCAGACGTACTCGTCCTGGCCATCGCGCCTGATCGACTGGAGATCTGTGTTGTCGGGAGCAAGATGCTTGCCCTGGGCCAAAAGGCGCACATATGCCTTGGTTTTGCTGACCACGTCCGGCTTACCACCAAGCTGGGCATTGAGCGGGTTCTTGGCGATCTGCTGCTCCATTTGGTCCATGAACTTCTTCTCGAGGAACCTGTTGGCGCCAGCCAGTATCCGCTTCCGTAGAGAAACCGTCCCTGGTGAGTTCGATTCGAGGCTGAGATAAACGCTGGAGAATTGCCTTTCGCTTGCCGTAGCATCTGCGCCCGGAGAGTCTGCATCAGGAATCTCGCCAACAATCAGCACCATAGCGCGGTAAGCATCCACAAGATGCTCGCCGTGTCGGTCACTTGCTTTTGACTCGACCTCTGCGAGCTCGTTGAGGATCGGATATGCCACGGCCTGTGCCTGCTGACGGGCGTCGTTGAGTTGGTGGATCTTCTCGGCCAGCTTGAACTGCTTCTCTCGCAGGTGGCGGTCGTCAGAGCCGCTGCCAGCCGCAGCGCCGCCCACGTCTGAGAATTCGGAGGAATGAGCACCGATCCTGCTGGGTGTTCCGATAACAGACCTCCCGAGACCAGAACGTCCAAACGCACTCTCTTTTGCCGTCGACTTGTCCGGCCCAGATGATAGCACACCCTTCCGTCGTGACTTGCCGAAGCCACCGCGCGACTCCCTCCCAGGCGAGGCTCCCGGACCACCAGCTGATGGCTGCTTCGACTTGATTCCAAAATGCTCGTAGATTCGTCTCCGCTGCGCCTCCCACTCCATGGTGACGTTGTCTTCCAAGAACGCGTCAAAGTCCTTGACAGACTTCTCCAGGCCGTCCGCGATCATGCTCAGTGTAGTCTTGTTCTGCAGGTTTGAGAGGTATGTCTCGACGTCTACCTCGCCGTGCGTCGCACCATAGCCAGACCGGTCGAACCTCGAGGCCTGGAAGCCCAGGGAGCCGAGATCGCGCACCGCGGTGCCAGGGTCGACGCCGGAGGCGGCGAGCAGGTAGTGTGCGCGCCCGTCAATCTGGCGGTCGCCGGTGGCCTCCTTGGTACCGAGCTTGCGCAAGCGCTGCCGGAGGTCGCCCAGGCCGAGATGCAAGCTTGGGAGGTCTTCCATGGCCGCATTCTCGTCGAATTGGACCCTCTTGTTCTTTGCGAGCAGACTGTCGAAGAAAGCACCGGTCGGGGCGGCCTGCTGCTGGTTGCCTTGTGCATTGGCTGCCTGGGTATTGATGGTGTTTCCAAACAGGCTCTTCGAATTGTTGTTCAGGGGATCGGGTTGGGAGGCACCGAAAGGGTTGTTATTATTCTGGGTCGCCGTGATCGTGGTTCCGGAGAGGCTGGGGGCGAAGGTCGTGGCGGTTGCAGTTTGAGACCCGAACAGGCTGTTTGTCGTCGGGGCTTGGCTGGACGGTTGGGGAGGGAACAGGCTCGAGCCAGCGGAGAAGGGGCTGGGTTTGGCAGCAGGCTGGTTGCTGGTGGTGTTGTTGTTGTTCGTGTTCAGCCCGGAGAACAGGCCTCCTCCGCCAGTTGAGCCCGGCTGGCTCGTCGCGCCAGTGTTGTTGAGGTTGCCGAAAAGAGACATGGTAACTGCGGTGGCGCGAGCAGTGACGGTCAGGGAGGCGATGGGAGCAAGGCAGGACGAGAAGACACGTCGACTGCACGCGTTGCGAGGAGTCAGGTTCGCGGCCGTCTCAGCAACTTTTTTTTGTTTACCATGGGTGCTTTGGAGATGCTCCAGGCAAGTGGAGGTTGCGGCCTGGGGGGGGGGCTGCAGCACCACCCGGCCGGCAAGCGCTGAGGCCCTCAGAATTTACAGGGCCCAGCTCAAGCCAGCAGTAGGTTCCACAGTGGACAAGGCCACATTGAATGTCTCCCTGTCTCTACAAACAGCAATCGGCAATCATTCTGTAGTCTCCTTGTCAGACATCAGTACTGAGAACACCAAAGTTGTCTGTCTCAATAAACATTTTTGGGATATCCCAGCCTTATCCTCCCGGCCTCCCGGCCTCCACGTTCCAAGGTTGTTTCTCACAACTTCCACTTCCACTTCCACTTCCACTTCCAGTATCCCATCCTCTCCTCCTTTCGGGTCGGGTAAGACCAGCAAGCGAGTCTTGATGCTGCGTGTTCATTGATAGATCACATTTCAGAAGAGTCTCCTAGTCTACTCCGTCTTCCCGTTTGCGCCGCCATTCACGATGCCCTTGAGGGCTGCGTTAACCTGCTGCCTGTACTCGCGTTGAGTCCGGCACTGGTCCAGGAACACCTGGTACTTGGCCTCGAGCAGCTTCTTCTTGGCCGGGTTCTGGTCCGCCCGGACCGTCTTTCCCGGCTTGCTCATGCGGTCCATGATGTCCCACAGGGGCTCCGTCTTGCCCTCCGCGTCCGCGCTGGCAGCCTTGGCTCCCAGCATCGCCGCCCCGTGCACGACCGCCGCGTTGACGTACTTGGGCACCAGCACCGGCATGTCGCACGCCGTCGCGATAAGATCCATCAGGATGTCGTTCTGGCACTGGCTGCCCGACATGAAGATGCTGAGGATCGTGTGCCCGGACTCGTTCATCTTCTCGATGATCTGCCGCGTCTGCAGCGCAATGAACTCCATCACGGAGTAGTACAGCAGCCCCAGCCCGTCCTGCGTCTTGTCGCTGCTCATGCCGATCACCGCGCCCCTCATGTTCGGGTCCGCAATGGGCGACCGGTTGCCCCAGAGGTCGCCGTAGAAGAAGTAATGGCGCGTGAGGTATCCCATGAACGGGGCACCCGTCCGCTCGTTCAGCTCGTGCAGGCTGTCGTTCAGGAACTCGTATATGTTCTTGCCGAGAGCCTTCGCGCTGGCCAACGTCTCGGCGTAAGCCGGATGTGTCTCGAGCATGTACTTCAGCAACTCGCCCGTCGCAGACTGCCCGCCCTCGGCCATCCAGTGCCCTGGGATGAGCACGTCTCGGTACGGGCCCCAGACACCAGGGACGAAGACGGCATCCTTGGACATGGCCAGGTGGCAGGTCGAGGTCCCCGCCACAGCCGCGAGCCGGGTGAAGGCCTGGCTCAGGTCGTTCTTCGCGTGGCTGTCATCCAGGTGGTCCGGGCCGAGCTTGACCTTAGCGCCCACGGTTCCGATCCACCCGGCGTAGGCGTCTATGACGCCACTGCCTACGGCGATGCCGGCGGGCAGGCCCAGTTGCGAAGCAGCCTTCTCAGACAGCGGCCCGACGAGCTCGCCGGCGCTTGTGTACGTGCCATTCTGCGGTTTCTGGTCAGCCTCGGCGGTTCTGCGTGGGATATTGACACGGATGTTCAAAAGAAAGGGCTCACCACCCCGTCTACGCCTCCCATGCGTTTGAAGTTGTCTTTCACCAGGTCGCCCAGGCCGATAGAGTGATAGAAGTCTTCTTGCCAGCCCTTCACACTGCCGTCGACACCAACGGGCACGAAGCCCTGCTTGCAGACGGTGCTGCAGTAGCTCCTGGTATCCTTGCCAGTCGCAAGGTGCGTCAATGCGTCCGCGAGGTCGTAGAACTTGCAGCGGTCAAACAGCTCGGGCGGCATGTGGTTCTTGAGCCAGAGCACCTTTGGGATCTCCATCTCCACACTCATGGTGCCGCCGACGTAGCGGAGGAGGTTGTGGCCAGTCGCATTGATCTTCTCCGTCTCCTCGATCGGCCTGTGGTCGAGCCAGAGGATAACGTTGCGATCGTTCCCATCGTTGGTGAAGTCCGGCCCGGTGACGGGGACCGGCTCGTCTGTGTCGTGAGTGAACACCGCCAGGGAGCAAGTTGCATCAAACCCGATGCCCTTGATGCTCTCTGGCTTGGCGGAGGATTCTGCGACGACTTTCTTCACACAGTAGCAGATTGCGTCCCAGATATCTGTGGTTGATTGCTCCTGCGTGGCAACGACTGTGTCAGTTGCTGCTCTGTTGGTCACGCCTCAGTGTTTCTCACTCACATAGTGCGACGCCTCGATCCCGCTCACAGGCTGCCATAGCTTGATTTCCTGAGCGGCCAAGCCCTTGATCTCCCCCGAGGTGTCGATGATGCAAGCCCGAGCAGAGCCTGTACCGACATCGATGCCGATGTAGTGTGCTTGGTGCCTGTCCATTTTGTTTGTTGGGTTAGCTGCTGCCGCGCTGCAATGCGTTGTTGGTCTGATCCAAGCTTGTGCGATGGTGTTGCAAAGCTTCGAGTCTCAAGGCTGACTACTAACTCCTCAGTTGTGGGCAAATTCGTGTCTGACTTCATAGTGAATCAGATGCGAGTTCCAAGCCACTTGCGATGCTTCTGGGCTGGCTTATTCTGCAGATCAGGCGGGAGGAATTCAAACGGTCACAACGTTGAAGATGCAGTCAGCTTTGTCTTGTTTGTACTGCTGTGCAACGTGGGCTGTTAAGCTCCTAGCCGGGCCGGTGTATGGGTTCTGGTGTAGATATCGGGCACCAACACGCAAGCCCTCAGGGATGTGGCTTGAGGATCAACAATACCAAGGAGGTATGTGGTTCACTGAGGCACTCATCAAAAGGCAAAAGGCAGAATCTGATTGCTTTTTGCGAGCTGGCTTGGGCTTCTCCTCAACAAGCTGACGAGCCCTCCTAAATCATATTCGGCATGGCTCCCCATCCAGCTGCTACCACGCTGGACTGCCACCCTCACCCGTCCACCGGCGCAGGGCGATGCGACGGGTTGACGTTGGGGCCCTGGGGATGCGACGGTGCCTCCTGAGAGGCAAGGTTCGGGGAGGCTTCCCCACATCCCCCAGCTTCAGATCAAGCTACCCGCGCTGCCACGCATTCTAGAAGAACCCAACCGTGGGGTGCCTGCGCCTGGGCCCCTCCACCCCCCCGCCCCCACTTGTAATGCATCGCCGGCGTTGCCATTGGTGTTTGCGTCCTGTCAGTTTGTCAGTCGCAGACGGAAACGTCACGAGCCCCGTCTGCTGCTGCCTCCACCACTTCCTCTCAGCACACAAATCCGTTGCCTCGACGGCGTCTATCACAAAGAAGACGGACGGACGTGTGCCAAGCGGCAAGGCCGCATCTTCCGAAGCGAGGGATCGCGAGAGCCAATGCCGATCAGGCGCCTCGGCCGCTGCGGTTCGACAGCTTGGGTTCGTCACCCCATACCATGGGCTGGCCCCCAGGACCGGTCCTCTGTCCGCCCGCCTCGATTCGTATACGATCCGCACCTGCCGAGACGGCCCTGGGGCACACCCCGCGTTGAGGCATCGCGGGGTGACTGTCGCCCGGATGGTCGTCCGTTGGTGACTGGAGTGTTGGCCTGCAAAAGTATAGCATCGTAGCACAACTTGCAGGGATCGTCAAATGCATGTGGTTGAGACCACACAAAGACCTTACCCGTAGAAATAACATGTGTTCTTCCTTCTTATCATATCATGTGGATTATTCGTCATGTGAGACACATGCTGTGTTGCCGCACGTTATCTCATCCACCAGTCGAACTTCTCGATACCCTCTCACTCTGCACTTGACGTTGATACCCATCATGGCATGAGGGTATTGGTTGAAAGGGATGCACCGGCCGGTAGAGTTTACGGGATGGGCTCACCGAGAACTCTCACTCCGCGGTTCCTGGCTAGGAGCTGGAACGCCGTCGTCCCCGGGCGTTTTGAGTTTCGATAGACTCGAGCCCTGGGCTGTGGTTGCACTGCAGGTCGGCGTCTAAAGGTCCCATTGTCGGTGCCCAATGCCGAGGACAGTCCTGTGAGTCGGGTTTCCCTATTCGATAGGCGGCGGGAGGTGGTCGGTAAGCCAAATTGGTGCAAGTCAAACCTCCACAAATGTCTATCTGAACGGCAGACACCTTTAGCCCAATCGAACTTGTTTGAACCGTTTGGTTCAAGTGACTGAAGGATGGGTGGGAAGTCACAAATTGTGCCTATTCGGGATGGCACCAGCATGGCTGTTGGTTGGGGTGCTTGCTGCCAAGACGTTGCCTACAAAATGAGCTCTCAAAACACAACGAAATCTCATGAAAATTGAATAGGTCTGAGTAATACTCACGAGACAAAAGGGGAGTTATTGATACCGGCTGCTGGCCGTTTGAATGGAAAATCGGCGGGTGAAGTGCACCAGGTTGGCCTCTTTTGACCCGGGTTGACGGTTGCTGCTGCTTCCATGAAACGGCAGCACGCCTCTCAGCTGCCTGAAAAAGCTCAGACGCCTCTCATCAGTCTCAATCAACGACGACCCGACCACAGGCCGTCCTGCCTCCCGCCCACACCCACAAAGCCACTGACGACCGTGCTGGACATGCGCGAGATGGATAAACCGAGAAATGAGATGGCACATGATGACGTTTGGGACGACTCCGCACTGATCAGGTCCTGGGACGAGGCTTTGGACGAGTACAAGGTACGTCCCACCAACCTGCGTAGTGAGAGCGTGCCGCAGGACCGATATCAGACAAACTCTGCGAAAAGCCACTCCCGCCGAAGACCACCATCCAAGTGCGATTGATACTGATTGGCGAGTACAGAAATACCACAGCATTCATGCAAGCGGAGGGAAGCTAGAGGACCTTCCTGAGTACGTGCGACACCAGCAGCCCACCTTCAGACCGGTCCGAACTTGTCCCCTCGCAGGCTGGCAGGCCCAAGTGCTCAGCTCACGCGTCGTCGCAGGTATTCACAGGACGCCAAGCCTGAAACGAGCGGCGCGCACCATGGGTCTGAGCCCGTCTGGTCGTCTGCTGCACTGACATCGGACCAGGACGCACCCTCGAACCAGCCGGCAGAGGACGACCGCGAGGGGATCACCGCGGGAAGCACCGATGTTGCTACCAAGGTAAGTCCCATTGCATTGATGGACGGACGGCTGCAGAGAAGAGACACACGCCAGTCCTCTTGCCGCTTGATTGATTTCCCCCACCCTGGAGGCAATCCTAGCAGATCCCAAAAAGCTTGGCATCTGAAGCCTTCCGTGTCCCACCTGGCGATCCGGATTGCTGACGGCTGGCCTATCATGGCCGGTGGGAGATAGGATGGCATGAACGATGGCGTGGCCAGCAGCGCCGACGGCAGACACACCGGCGAGGGTCACGGCGAGGGCGCTGGAGGAAACAACATGGCGCCCCCTCAAGCTCTGCTGGGCTCTGGTACGTTATATGACACTTGGGCGTCCGTCAACTCCTCGCCGTCCTTGCCCCTTACGCGCGAGACCCCGCCCCGAGATTTCCAGGACTGACTTATCTGGATCAATCAGTGCAAGACGAAGGCTTGAAGAGGCTTCTCATGTCTTGGTATTACGCGGGATACTATACGGGGCTGTATGAGGGCAAACAGACCCGCCAGAGCCAGCAATAACCGGGCCTGGCAGCACCCAGCCCCCGGCCGTGATCGCCATACCAAGCCGTCCATCGCGCATCACGGCATGATATCGCCGGCTGGGAGCCTGCGCGGAAGCATATTCCAACGGGGGGCTGAGCATCGGATGCAAGCCGGCACGAGGGCGCGGCGGGGCAGCACCAAGCCATGGCATGGCCGTTTTGTCAGTGACGGGAAACAAATCTCCCTGGCCGGGAGTTCGGAAGTGTGGGTAGGTATAATACTCTGAATAAGGCGGGCTCGATGCTAGGGGGGGGGGGACCTTTTAATCCAAACCTCTCCTGATCTACCTTCAGGACGGGGGTTCTGTAACAGCTCGCGTAGCAGCACCGAGGGGGGGGTGCTGTTGCTGCTAGCTCGGCAGCAGAGCTAAGCTGCTCGCGGACCATCAACCACGGATGGTATAGGCCAGGCCGCAAAACCCAAGAGCACCGGTTCCGTGCCATACAAAAAAATTTGGGCAGACTGCAAACAAATGTTCACCTCAATTTCTCGGCAAGGGATATGTGGCTTGAACGATTCAGACGGTGGCGCTGACCTCCGCCCTGAAGGTGGTGTACTTGGTCATGACAGGATACGAAACCAGCCATGCTCTCGGCCGCTTGACACTGGGTTTCTCACTGGGCCTAAATACATCGCGAAGAGGGCCTTATGTCTGTATGATCAGGACGATCTAATGTACCGGCCTTGGGCAGATATTCTAATCCCCCCTGGCTGATAATGATCTCTAGCAGGCATGCTAGCGTGCCCCCGAAATCTGGTGATTATGACTTCACGTAAACGTCCCATGTTTCCCCCGCGGCCGGATCGCCAACCCATCCGTTTCCGACCGGGGGGCCGTCGTGCTCGAACATTTGGAAGCGGAGGATGGGAGGGACAAGATCATCAAAAAACGATGGACCTGTCAGGCCCCTCACCGAGAGCGACCTCTCGATACGGTTAGAGATTCAGCCTGTCAGCGTGGGCAGGCAGGCATGCACCCACACGGTCCGATACAGGCAGATACTGTATTGAGCTGTGCAGCAAGCATGACGGCAGTTTGGACCAAACGTCGAGGGTGGGGTCTGTCGAAGAAATTCTCCGGACTGAGGCGTTGCGGACGATGGGACGGGGTGGCCTGCCCTCGATGTTCGACGCCGGCAACCCGCATCGTTACAGAGTTGTGGGCAGGGCTGCACGGCCTGTGCCCGCTCACAATCCCAACTCTTGTCCCCTCCGGTTTTCCCGCTCCGGGCCCCTACCCTCCTCCCTCAGCAACACCTTTATCTCTTCTTCGTCAGAGCCTTTGGACCGAACTCTGGACGGGGGGCATGTACACGCCCCGCTAGCGAGGCGGCGCCCAGGCCCGAGGGCAAGCCTTGTTAGGGAGCGGCGTAGAGGAGGTGCTCCACAGTTGAGACCAGACGAAGTCTGCTCGTTGTCGTCTGGTGCCAGGACCCTGACCACCCCCTGGGGATGCGGACGTTTGAGGACGCCTCGGCACGTGTGGTGAGTGGCCAGCTTCAAAAGGGCGGCCTCCCAGGGCTGCACAAGAGACAAACTCAAGAAACAAGAGACGTATTCGAGAGGTCGACGGGGCCAAGAGATGCCGAGATTGTGTTCCTACTGCCCAGCTGGTCAGGCCGTGGTCGCGAGGCACGCGGAAGGCGAAGATCCCCTGGCTAAAGATAGCCCCACCAAGACATGCTGATTCTGCACGTCGGCGGTTGCAGGCGCCGACCAGTACGCCAAACCAATGCGGCCCCGAGCCGATGGAGCAGCGGAAATGTCGGCGGTTTGATTACACTAAGGTGGGCTGAGGCTAGTGCAGCTTGGTGCGGGAACTCTAAACGTTATTTGGAGGAGCCGCAATTGGGATAATATCATCATGCTGCTGAGTGGCCAGCACCATTTGGCCCGAGTTCAATCTCTGATTGTATTTTTGGGCCCCAAGAAAAGACTGCCTTCGGATGATGGCTTGCTGGTAGCACTATCGTGATGGTGTGCAAGTGAACATGGACAATCTTTCTCCGTGCTGATCTCTTTTGTGCTGATCTAGGACCATTAGCTTGTTCGTGTAAAAAAAAAAAAAGCCACCAGGGGGTGATGATGGGAGAGAGTGGGAACGAAAAGTCGTGGAGTTGCGAAACGAGCCTTGGGCCGGAGTGCCTGGTTCGGCTGTGACGGCGACAAGTAGTCTACTTGGTAGAGCCCACCGCAAGTGGGTAGCGCCCGGGGCGATTGGCGCTCTTGGTCTGGCGTGCATGCAGCGTGTGTTGGTGGCGGCGAAATGCCAAACACGATGCGAGACGGATCTGTCACAGCCCGACTCCTGCACTGGCAGTCCCAAGGCTGGGGGGGGGGGTTGGCAGGGGGCGCCAGCCAGCCCACATGGGGGAGCCCCTGTCGTGGCTTTTTGCCTGGCCTGCCTGGCTTGTCTCATCATCGCCCACAAGACTGGGTGCAGCATGTCTCTGTCTGGCTCTGATAGCCCTTGCCCAGCCTCTGCAGGGGCCGCAACTTAAGCGTATCTTGCTTTAGGTTGGGATGGCAACTGCTTGCCGCGTCTCACTACCTGCTCAAACCAGGCTGAGCCGGGTACTTGTGGCCGCACCAGTCACCACCGCACAGCACATGTACTTCCTCCAGAGACACACAGCGAGGCTTCCGCCTAGCCTCGCAGCCGCCTCCCTGGCCGCTTCTGGTCGGACCCAGTCGTGCCCGGCGGCTGATCCATGCATGGGTGATTTGCTGGTCCTGTTTCGAGATGGTCTCCAGTGCCTGGGGGTGCCCAGAGACATCATCCTGTCCCTCGCCCTCCTCCTCCTCGTCCTCCTCGCCCGCCTACCACCCGTGCCATCCATGCATGCATGCTTCGTGCGTGCGGGCGTCGTCGCAACCGGCCGCATGACGGAGCTGCTATTCCTGATCCACCATGCTTTGATATAAGCTCTTTCCCTCACCTCCCCCAAAAACCTTCATCTTGTTTGTTTCTTCCCTTCTTCCCCCCATCTCTATACCCGTCGTACTTTTTTGCTGCTGGCTCGTGTAGATTTCGAGTACACGCTCATTTTCCATTTCTCTATACCCGGTCATTCTTTCTCACGAGCAGGAACTCGCCACCGTTATAGCATCACTCGCACAGTTTCCTCCACGTTCATCACGTAAAGCAACCAAGCCGACTCTGGAAGTTCACCCGGATACCCTTCGCCCGGTATCAACGACGACCGTCCCCGCTCGTATAATCACCAACAATCCTCACCAATCCCGAATATGAAGTTCTCCGCAGCTCTGGTGGCTCTCGCCGCCCCGCTCGCCCTGGCAAAGGCCGTTCACAATGTCTACCCAGCCAAGAGGGATAACGAGCTGTACCCCCGGAAGTCAGAGGAGAAGTCGCAGGAGAAGAGCCAAGGAGGTGAGGCGTCAGGAGCAGGAGCAACTCAGGCGCTCGCCAGCATGTCCGGCCCCGGCGCGCAGATCTCGGCCTCGCAGCAGCAGCTCATCACCCTGGGCCTGTCGGGCGCCGGCATCACCACCAACGCCGCCACCGAGGTCATCATCATCTGGGTCAACCAGGGCGCCGGTGCCCCGACCATGAACGTCAACCCTCCCCCGATGGCCGCCCCCGCCGCCGCCCAGACGCACGAGGTCATGGTTGGCGGCGCCGCCGGCCTGCAGTTCACGCCCTCCGAGATCAAGGCCGCCGTGGGCGACATGGTCGTCTTCACCTTCATGAGCGCCAACCACACCGCCACCCAGTCCGCTTTTGAGACGCCCTGCGAGGCCCTCGCCGGTGGCATGGACTCGGGCTTCCAGGCCAACCCCAACAACTCTGTGAACCCGCCGCCACAGGTCGCCATGCAGGTGATGGTTGACACTCCTCTCTGTAAGTCAAAAATCCGTGACATACATAACCGTCACGAACACAAGCTAATCAACGTGTGAAAAACACAGGGTTCTACTGCAAGCAAAAGGGCCACTGCGGCAAGGGCATGACCTTCTCCATCAACCCCACCGCTGCCAAGACTCAGGCCATGTTCCAGTCATTGGCCATCGCCCAGAACGGCACCGGCGCAGCCACCCCCATCACCGGCGGTGCAGCTCCCCCTGCGGGCGGCGCAGCCAACGGGACCGGCGCGGCCCCCGCCGCGCCCCCGCCTGCCGAGGGAGGTGCTGCCGCCGGAGGTGCTGCTGGTGGTGCCGCCACAACTCCGACCATGGGCCAGGGCACGATCCAGAACGGTGCCTGCGTCTGCGCTGTGACCTGCTCCACCGGCTCCTTCCCTGCGGCCCAGGCCCAGGGCGTCGGTGCTTTCGGTGGTCTCCCAGGTAAGCTATGAGAACCACCCCCAGGCCCACTTCTGGGTTTCAATTCAAAGCGACCACAGCATCGCTAACATTCGGGTTCACAGGCGCTCTCCCAGCAAACATGTCAGAGGTTCAGATGAACGGAGAGATGGCCTAACTAAGGGCGCTCTCTCTTTTTCAGGAGATATCTCGAGGTGGTTGGGACGACCCGGATGTCGACTTTTTCTTTTATCATGATTTGAACGAAACTGTAGAACCCCTTTCTTAGGCAGCAAAACCCGCCGGAGACCGGGAGGCTAGATTTCCTCCCACCTTTTTTACTCTTCATAAACAGGGCGGCGGGGAAAGGTTGTAAATGACTGGCTCGTATCCTGGATGGATATCTTAATAGTACAACCTTTTTTTCACTTCTGCCCCTTTTGTAATGTTCTTACCAACGTGAAATGTACTGCAAGAGAAGCGGAAAGTATTTTGCTCCACCAACCGTTGGCGACAAGCCTCATGGTGAAGCATTGGCGATTTCAGTCACGTAAACCGGTTGGTACTCGTTGCCTTGGTGGTACCGGTAATCGAGGACAGACCCGGAACCAATGTTTGCGCCGCCAAAATCAATGTATCACTCAACGATTATCGCGGCTTCTCTCCTTCCAGCGTGTTCTTCCAGATGATCTGTCCCTTGGCCCGCCCACCCTCTTTCGTCCGTGTCCCTTCCTTTCCCTTCGTCCCTAATTCATCCGTGGGGGGTTCCATGACCGCCAAGCCTCACCTGCGGGAACGGGAGTCTGCCCATCCGGCCGGAAACATTTTGAAACAGGCCTGTCGAGCTGTTGTCGTCTGTTGGACCCGGGCGCGCCCGGTGCCGAGACATGCAAAGACAAACACACACATGGCAAGAAGAGACACACACACACACACAAGGCAAAAGAAAAGACGGACAGATCCCGCTTCCCGTCCCGTCCCGAGGCTCGAAAGGATGCTTGTATGCGAGAGCTTGAACCGTGACGTCGTGCGAGCGTGCGTGCGTGCGCGCGCGCGTGCCATGCGTCTGTGGGGGGCGGGGGGGGGGGGGCGGATGCGCTTGGAGACGTCCGGGTGCGTCTTCCTGATAAGTAGCATTGCGGTAGACATGAAAGTTCTGACGATTCTTCCCATGCGTGCAACTGTCCGTCGTGAGTGGTGTTGAGCGGCCTAGTCCCGTGCCGGTGTCGACTCCCACTGGACGAGGATGGGTTGGTTGAGATGGTCGTGGACGTATCGGCCGGGTCTTATGCATTGTCGTGCGCTCGAATTTGATCCGTCTGCCCCCTCGGCTTATGGATGGTCGCCTTCCGGCCGGCTCCTGCCTATCAGCGAAGACACAGAGCATCTTCTTGGATGACGAGGGGTCCACGACGACCTGACTAGCCTTGGCTGTGGTGGCTCGCCCGGCCGCCCGGCCGCCCGCCTCGTCGCTTGAACCCCCTCGAAAGACACCCGCAATGCGACGCAGAGCACAGATCGCAGACAAGCCAGCAGTCCGCCCGCCGAGTGAGGACCACGGCCGGTTCTGGGAGGACAAGACAAGTGTATTGCGAAAGAGGACTGGCTAAAAACCTTACAATAGTCCTCATTCCCACCTCCCCGTATTGTTCTGTCATGCCCAATCGACTCGCCGCAGGCCCCGTTGCGCCCGTGGGCGAAAAGGGGGCACTGGGTGGCGCCGCCAGTGTTGATGGTGTATCTTCCCAATTCCCATTTCCGTTGCTCCATGCTGAAAAGCAAAATCCGCCCCCGCCGTTGGGGGGTTGCGTCGCCCTTCCTCCATTGTTGTCGCGGTCTATCCGCGTTCGCTGAGGAAGGGGATGATGATGTCCGTCGGCGTATCGAAGGTGGCATCGCCTACTTCTTCTTGGCGGCTTCGGCGGCCTTGCGCTCGTCGGCTGTGCGAGATGAAAACCCCCATGTTAGTAATCGTTCTTGTGCAACACCACCGGCCAGACACTCGCCCTTCAGCAGAGGGGAAAAGGGGGGAGAGGGGGGGGCGGAAGATGGCTTACCAGCTCTCTGCTTCTCGCGCATCATGGCGGCGACCTGCTCCTTGTCGCGCTGCATCTCGCTGCCAGTCTTGGTGTTCTTGGACTTCTGCAGCACAGGGGGAAAGAGGACGACGTCAGCGAGGGCTGTACAGTAGGTTGGTCTTGGTCTCGGCCTTGGCCTTCGCTTCTTTCCTTTTCCTCGCCCGGCGCCAAAAATGGGCAGCAGCCGTCCCGGAAAGGGCAGCGCTGGGCCCGTTTGAAGAGCGGCCCGCTGGGCGGTTAAAAGAGATTGGCGGCCGGCCGAGGAATGTGAGGCCGAAAAGGCACAGCAGGGATCATGGGGACGCGGTGTGGGCTTACCTGGGCGGCCAGCTTCTTCTGGGTGGCCTCGCGGGCCTTGTCGCGCTGGTTTCCACGGGCCATGGCTGGTGCTTGGTGAGGAGGAGTGGGAGGACGAGGAGGGAGGACGAGGAAGAGGCAAGACGGCGGCGGTGTTCGATGTCGTGGGAGGCGAGGCGTGAGGCCACGGACAAGGGCTGGCGTTGGGCAGGGGCAGGGAAGAAAAAAGAGCTTCTCGTCGGTTCTGTCCGCCCCCGAACGGCCATGCCGGGTCAGCTGTCGGGAGGAGGTCTAGAGCAAAACGGAAGGGCGAGGCTGTGGCCCCACCGCATGGACGCCCGCGCTAGGCCGATTTGGAACAGCCTTAAGGGCCGGCCGCCTTCTGTTTTCGACCTGCGGTGTCCCTGCGTGAGCGCTGCGTGCATTCCAGTCAAGAAGGCGACTTACTCGGGTGCAGTGGCACAAGCCATCTCACCCGACAATGATAAGGAGCAAAGCAAGAAGCATCCACGGCAGCGTACTGACTGGATGGGGTTGGCTGTGGATACACCTTTCAGGACTGATCTCTGTCCCTCTGCCGTCTGGGGTAAATATGGAACTGGTGCGAACCATAACCAGCATGATCTTCACTGCAAGCAATCAAACCACCAGTACTCAGCCTAAAATTGCCCTATGCCTGTTTAATAATACAGATGGTAACCCATGCGTACTGCTCAACATCTCGCCAGAGCAATATATCGCAGGAGGCATCCCCGTTGAAGGTCAACATAGAAGGTGGATCTGGACACAGCAGCGTTATGTTGCAGTCAATATCAATATTACCTAGTCAAGGCTTGATGCACGCATATCACATCATAGTCTCATCTCATCTCATTTCAGGCATGGCATCCGGTCATGGCACTTCATCAAATCAGGCAACCTGAGTAACCTGAACACCACAGGGCGGGTAGAGAAACTCTGCTCGTTCTGGGCGCAGACCTGGGCGTCAAGTGAGATTGCGACCTCGTGTGTGAGCGCCTGCGTCGAAGCGCAAGCGCCGAGAAGCCTGCTCGAGGTCAAGAAGCAACGTCGAGCAAGCCCCTTGCGCGGTAAGTCATACAAGCGCCCCGAGACTGTCTCAGGACGGCCCCCAGCCCCCGAGCAGGTTTCCATTTCCATCATTGTCGATCTGGCTGTCAAGATCGGTCGCACTGGTCCGCACAGGCCCAAGTATGCCCGAGCGACCAGGCACGGCTGTGGTGACGAGGCAGAGACAAAAGAAGGCAGATGCACGAGGCAGAAGGCAGAGGCAGTTGAGGAGGGTTGCAGTGGGAGAGATATTGGACGGGGGAAACAGGAATTGTTGAAACTGTGCTTGTGATGTGCCCAAGGCTTCTTTTCTTTTATCAGACCGGCGCTGGCGGGGAGCATTGAGTTATATGACCATTGACACGTTGATTGAAACGGGGGGTCTGGTCTCTCGCCATGCATGTGATGTGTGTCGTCTCGAGTCGAGGCTCCGTCTTGAGCTTGTCCATGGCCCGGCTTGCATCCGTGCTTCCCGCTGTGCGACTACATATTATAAAAGGGCAACGGAAAGCACAGCAACCGCGATGCAATGCGACCCAAGAGGACCAAGAAGGGACGCCTCGCAAGGCACACTTACACATCCAGATGCTTGAGAGTAGCTGTAGCTTCGGATGTTTGTCGTGCCACGTTCTTATCACCGTCTGATAACTGCTGGCAGCAGTCAGCTGTAGTCGTGGCAAGTGCTGCATGCAAAAAAATGCCCACATTGACGCCGCCGCGGGCGCTAGATCCACTTGAAACATGAGCGAGGCTCTGCCATCCAATCGACGCCTCATCGCGAGCCCGTCTGAGGACGCGCTGTGCTCCCTGCTTGGAGATCTTCAATCTTTTCCCCACCAAATCTCCAGGTCTTTCCAGCTCATTGGGATCCTTGCAGCCTCGACAAACTTTTGGTCTCCCTGTCTCCCTGTCTCCCCACTCGTGTGAAGTCGTCCCCTACCGGGGCAAGCAGGGCTAGCAGGAGACGACGGGGGTTCGTGAGCCTATCCAGACGCCTCCTCTCAACGGCAATCATGCGCTTGCTCGCTTGTCCTGGAGTTCGCCCCTGGCGTTGCCAGGCTGGCCAGGCAGGTCAGGCAGGTCAGGCTTGCCCTCAGCCGCCAAGCCGGACACGGACACGACAGAACGACATTGCTTGCCTCCTTGCCTCCCTCCTGCATGTGCACGTCGCCTCCTCGATGTGGGAACTGCCAGACACACGCGAAGCGGTTGGGTCTCGCTGCTCCCAGCCCGTACCACGCTGCCTCAGCGATGAGTCGACGCGACCCAGAACTCGGCCCCCCGTCGCCCTCCCCCCACCCTCTTCCTGCATCCACTCACACACAGGCCGAACACACACAGCTCAGAACCACGGGACAGAACCGCGGGACCGAGAGGCCGATCGCGCCAAGGTGACTGACTGACTGACTGGACGTACCGACTTGGCTCCGTTGTGGTGGTGTTGTACTACCGCTCTGCCGCTGGCGTGACATGGCGGCATGGACTGCCATAGACGATTTGCCAGAGCTAAGATGCATGTTCGCTGTCTGCATGAAACCGACTTCACCCTGGCGCCTGGGATCGCTCCAGAACACCCGTTCCTCCCGCAGCTAGAACAATGCCTCGAGCCCAATCCATTGGATAGAAGCGCGTTTGTTTCAATGAAAGGAGCTTCGGGCCACCCTTGCACTTGCAGGCCCAGACAAGACTATGACTATGACTGCTGCTTGTGTCTCCTCTCCTCCTTCCTGCTTCCCGTCGGATCCCGTCCTCTTTTGTCCTCCATCAGATACTGCGGGGGGGGCAACGCTCATTCTTCGCAGACCAGAATAGGACGCGGCTACATTAAGTCTTTCTATTAAAGACGGCGCGCCCGCTTTTCCACTCACCTCTGCTATTGTTCTGTTATTGACCACACCCACCGGACCGTAGATCGGCTTACCTGCCGTGGACAATGCTTGATATCCATTCATTCTGTCGCTACATTGTTCCATTACAATAGTGCTGCTCGACGCAGGCTCAAATCATTAAACTCATCCACCCGGCGCCGACAACCTCCCGCCTCGGAAACTTACAAGAACTCGCCCCTGATATCAACAACTCAAGCTCTTATCCCTCCTCGAATCTGCGAGACAGAATTCATCAGAAACTCGATATTCCAGCACATCACCACTCATTGACATACTCACTACTGCCGGCAGTAACATACATTCTGTATGAGAAACCAGCCCCGATCCATCTCTGATCCGTGCCTGCTAACACTGTAAAAGCTTCTACTCAGACACTTCTCACTATCAAGGCGAACAAAATGATCAACATGACTGATAGTGGCCGCTTTTTGGGCCCTGCGTGGTGGATACTGCAATTCCTCCGCGCATTCAACATCGTCGCTCTGCTCAGCGTCTCGGCCGCAAGCGTTGTCATGGTCGTCAAGACCGATGTCACCAACGGCTTCTTCTTCTTCCAGGCCTTCTCTCACCTCGTCACCGGGGTCATCGCCCTCATCCTCATCGTCTCCGAGCTCCCCCAGCCGCGGTTCGTCCGGGACTTCTTCCGCAACAACTGGCCCACCTTCTCTACTGTCGACGCCTGCAACAGGGGTCACTCGCTCGCCTGGCTGGGTGTGTGGATGGTGTCCCTGGGCGCCTGGGTCCTCGGCTCCCTGAACGGCGACGACATGGTCAAGAGGTTGACCCTGCCGCTCTGGCGCCTGACCCTGGCCGCCGGCATCCTCTCCCTCATCTTCGGCTTCTTCAACTTCCTCGTTTCGGTGCTGTTCCGCAACGGGTCTCACGGCATAACAGCCCGCATGATCCGCGAGCACGGCGCTGACGTCTACAACGCCCGCACCAAGACGCTGCCGCCCGACTACGACCTCGACGCCGCGACCCTCAGCAGCAACCACTCCAACTCGATCCACAGGGAGAAGATGCATGCTAACAACGCCGCTAACCGATTCTCGCACCATTTCACCCAGGGCTTCTCCAACAACCGCTTCACCAAGATGTTCGGCAAGGACAAGCGACCCCAGATCAGCGGGCCCATCGGCGCACCCGTGAACATGGCCGAGCGCGACGTAGAGGCCCAATACCCCGAACATCACCAGCAGGAGAACGTGGTCATCCGGCCCGTGAGCCCCGTGAGCCCCGGCACCGCCAGGGAGTCGTGGGAGGCTCACGACCGGGCGAGCCCCATCGCGCCCAACGTCCAGGTACGTGAGAGGCCTGCAGGCAACTGGATCTAAAGAAGAGAGTTAAGGAGCCCGCGCTGACATTCTGCTCTTCCAACAGCGCCCACCAACCGCTCTGCATCCCGTCTACACAGGCAAGGCGCGCACCTTCCGATCAAGTATCTACTCCACAGCTTCGCACCTCAACAGGTTCTAGGGGAATAAGGTTCCAGCTGCGGATGGTGCCGGGTGGTTCCTAGGGCGATCCGCCCGATAGGTGCGGGAAGCACCAGGTTGCAAGGACGGACACGCGACCACGGAGAGGTCGAAAAAGCATAATCTGGCGTTCATTTTCAATTTACCGGCGTTGAGAGAGAGACACACACACACTTCCAGACCAGATACCCAATAATTCGGAGGAAAGGAGGGCTGACTCACGTCAGTGGCCTTGGTGCGACGGCGCGGCCGAGCATGCGAGGCAGGTAATCCTTAGCTTTAATAAGGAATGTTCATTGCAGTGCCACTACGAGTTTGTTATATGATTGTCACTCGTGAAATGTTGGCCAAGAATTTCAGCCATGTAGGTTGTAGACCGATAGCCTGTTGAAGTATCACGGTTTGCCATGCGGTCGGTGTCAGTACATATGCCCTTAAGATGCCACCATGGTGCATGTGGGGATGTTATACCAGCACATGGCGAAATATTTATGTTATATTGCCCCCTCAGACGGGATATGTACTTGGAATACGTTCGTGGGTTCCGTGGGATTCTAACAGATCATGAATGCCGGTGGGAATGTCTCTGATGACTGTGTAAGTGTCATCCTGCTTTCGCTTCCCACGAGACGAAGGATCGCCAGGTTTCGCACATACGTAGGCATGGATCAAAGTGGCACTTTAGTGATTCACGGGCAAGCGAAGGGTTGCAAACCGACACGCACGCTCCTCTCGAACCATTAGTATAAGATTTTAAGAATCTGTCCGCTCAGATCTGCCATCTTCATACCAAACTCGCTGGTCGTCCGCTCCATCAGCCACTGTCAGTCACTCAAAATCAGCCCTCTCGCAGCCTCTGCATCCTACCTCCTTCTTCTCTTTTAGACCATTCCTTCCTCTTCACTCCTGTGGAACACCTCAAGGGCGACCTATCTAAGTACTTTTCATATTGGTACTTCCACCGCCTTCCCTACTCACGCCAAACTCGCCGGTCCCAGAAGCTTCGTTCCTCTCGTGGGAAGATCCATAAAAGACGAAGTCCTTCCTCTCGTCACGGAAACTGCTCTCAACATGCTCTTCAAGATCATCCTTTCCACCATCGCCCTCCTGGCGATGGCCTGCCTCGGCTCCGCCACGCCCGATCCTCAGTACCAGAAGCCCACCGTCGACTTCGCCCGCGGATGGGCGACGCCCCAAAACCACTGCGGTAGCACCTCCTACACTTGTACGTATTGGGGCTTCGAAATCAGCGACCCGACCTCCTCGATCATAACCCATCTTGTCCAGAATCATCCTCGCTTCATGACTGTTCGGCGCTCACACACAAGCAAGACATCTCCACAGACAAGATGGTCCCCATCGCCGACTGCAACCGGCTCCTGGACTTCTGGGGCCAGGTCCACTTCACCCACGAGCTCGCCCGGTGGGAGAACTCGACGGCGCTGGCGGATCATTTCTACGTCCTCCACTCTCTGGGCAGCTGCGAGTTCGCGCTGAAGAGGCTCGACAGCCTCAACAACACCATGCTGTAAGTTTTTTTTGTTTCCGCCCACCCCCCAACTCTGCCTCCACCTATCCGCCAAAACTTGGTCAGGCCAGCCTGCTAATATTGTATGGCACCACGCCTTGACGCAGGCTCGGAGACCAGGACCTCAAGGATCTGGTCCAGAGCTCCATCGACAGCTCCCGGGACGGGGTCGCCTTCGAGACGGTCGAGGGGCAGATGAGCTGTGACTCGGACCCTGGCAACGGCGGGGAGATCAACTTCGAGTGGACCTTGCGGACCCCTGGCAGTACCAACTGAATCGAGGGATGGTCCTTTTGTGAGCACGGAACAGTGGCAACGCCAGGGGAGACTTTCGTGAACTCCTGACTACTAGGAGGACGAGCCCTGAATGAGATTTATGGGCCAAATTATAGGAGCATCGTTGCTCTACACACGATCTTCTGAAGGTCTCCCGACCATGACAATTCGAATTGCAATCGGCCGTGCCACGCTCAATAGCGGGCATAGGTGAATAAGATCTGCAAGACTGCGTGGAGTGTTTCGTCCTCTTCGATGATTCTCGGTCAAACCACGCTACTTAATACGTAAAGTTGAGGAATACGCCCGTGAGTTCTACGACGGCTGTTGAAATGTGGCGAAGTTGATAGATTTGTTTGCTGCTGACTTTGCCCTGCGAATTGCTGTCGTTTTGTACTGTGAAGCCAGGCACGTCCGCACACTCATCATCCACAAGTCCCATCACGCATACAGTGACATACTTGTGCCTGTGTCGAAACTTGCAGGATCAACAGAATTGGATTTTTCATGTGGGATTTGACCGTATGAATGAATTACTGCAGTTTTAGAACGGCCAAGAACGTCAAAATTCCACAGTGAATCGGGATACCCAGGGGTGGCATATGTGCCCAGGTGGCTCGTGATTTAGGCTCAGCATTCAATTACAATGGTGGAAGAGCCAACTCACCTATGCCATCCAGTTTCTAAATATCGCAGGAGAGGCTTACCAGTCGCACACAGTCCTACGTCTCAGGTTGCTGGGCAACGACAGCGTAAACTAAAAGCCTAAGTGATATCACGTAGCATAACCTGCGCACATCTATCTACCTAGGTAGTGCCCAAAAACCAGAAGTCAAAATACTCACACCACTGTCACTCACGAGTGCATAAACTGCAGCACGCCAGACTAGAAGAAACATCAAGTACCGAACGAAATGCTTCCTACCTTTCTTTTCCTGTTTAGTTTGTTGGCCACAATCAGCAATGCCATGGGGAAACCTTATGCTCAGAGGCCCGGTGCTGTCAAGAACAACACCGCCGACACCAGCAACGGTCAATGCGACACGACGACTGTTGGTGTCAGTGGTGGCGGTCAAATCCGGGTCGCCGACTGCTTTGCTATGCTGGACATCTCGAGGGCCGCCAACTTCAGCGTCGAGATGTCAGACTGGCAGGACTCGACGGACCTGCCCGACGAGTACCAGAAGCTCTTCAGCGTCGGCAGCTGCGAGCTGGCAGTGAAGCGGATCGACTGCGGGAAGGATACTGCCTGGTAAGTCACACATACAACAACAGTGTCACTCCATGTAGCATCACAGCCTCCGAACTTGGGGAGATCCAATATGCTGACGGTTGGTGGGGGAAATTAGGATTGGCAAATCTGACATGAACAGCATCATCAACCAGTCTGTTGAACTTGCCAAAACGGGCGGTGGTGATCACCTGGAAAGCACTCACGGAGAGATGAACTGCACTGCAGAGAAGGCACCGAAAGCCTTTATTTCATGGACTATCCGTCAATCGGTCAATGACACACAGCCGATGGCAATGCAGAACCCCAGAACCTTGCTGAGATGGGACGGGGCTGGACAAGCACGACAGCGAAATGGTTAGGCATTGGTTCCATGTCTCGGCATGGGCTGACAAAGGAGTCCTAAATGAGTCTCGCGTTGGAACGAGGCCTTAAGACAGGGGACAAAATTGACTGTTGATGCCTTTCATATTTTTGGACCGAGAACGTGAACTTGAACTTGAACTGTAATTGAAATGTGTTAGTTGCCTTGATGCCATGACAAGAGCTGAAATGCAGGTTTGTTTGAGAGCTGTAGTAGCTCTGGGTGGCTAAGCTTACGTAAAAGCCGTCGTCCTGCGCTAGTGTGGCTCCATGCCTTTGACGGCCGGTTTGCGCGCCATTCCTTCAACGTCCACAACCTTCACCACCTCCACCCACTCTACTTCTACGGACTGCCACAGGCCTCGGTTCCTGACCACCAACAACCTTCCATCTATCGAAACACCGGACTGCGGTCGACTGCAAAGTAGGGATTTGCCCATCGCCTCCCTTGTCACGACGTCTTGCGAGACTCGGAGCGGTACTGCTCCCCCGTCGCCAATCGAGATCACAGTCAATCCTCGACCACCGGTTGACTGCAAGCGAAGCTCAGCGAAAGCCCGCCAAAAGCTCCTTGGAGGTGTGGTGCAGATTGCAGGAAGAGAATACCCGCGAGTTGGGGTGGAAGATGATGAACAGCTTTGGCGAACGAGAGTGAATTCTGCGTGTCACATTCTTTCCTCGCTCGGCTCGAGGTGGCCGGTTGGACCGAGCACCATTCTCTGGAGTGCCAGTCCCTAGGGAACAATAGGTTCTGCGCTTATTCAGACTCACTGTTGGGACTCGGTGTGGATTTGGTCGTGACGTTGAAGTGCCGGAGCCATTTCTGAATGTCACATCTGCAAACGCTGGGCCCTGTCACCTGTTTATGAACCTCGCCTTCCTGGCCCGCCTCCCCCTTTGTCGAGCATGCCCTAGAACTTTTGCAACCCGCAACCCGCTCTCGTCGCCCAACCCCCCAAACCAGCTCCACCATGTCATACGATGAGCAGGACCAGACGGCCGAGGTGATTGAAGATTACCAGAGCGCTCTGGATGGCTTGACCATGAACTCTCGGTTCGAGATCACGAACCTGACCCAGATTGCAAGAGACTTGACCAACTATGCCTTCCCAATCGCGGAGACCCTGGAGCAGCACATTAAGAAAGTAGGTAGCACCCATCCAGAAAGCTGTGTCGCTTCTGTCCGTCCATGCAGGCGGGCGGTCCTCTATCCCGTGTTGACATCCCGATTCCCGACCTTCCCAAGAAAGAGTCGCTGACACTCTGACAGGTGCCTCCGCAGAGGAAGCTCCCAGCCATGTACGTCCTGGACTCGATCGTCAAGAACATTGGCACGCCCTACACGCTGTTCTTTGGCAAGAATCTGTACTCCACGTTCATGGACTCGTACGCCTCGGTCAACGACAGCACCCGCAGGAAGATGGAGGAGATGTTGAAGACCTGGAAGGAGCCGGTCCCTGGGTCCATTGACAAGAACCCCGTCTTTCCGCCCGACGTGGTCCGCCCGATCGAAAATGCATTGATCAAGGCCAGGACCTCGGCCCTCCAGGCCCACCAGGAGCAGATGAGAACCCAGCACCAGCTCTTCGGCAGAGGGGGACGACAGGTTGCGCCCCACCGCAACACGCCAACTCCTCCCAATATGCGCCAGCAGTTCAGTCAGCCCCAGCCGCCTCATGCTGGGATCAACGGCCACCGGCCAGAATCTGCCCTCGGTCAGCCAGCGTACCCTCAGCATCCGGTAAGAACGCCCCCGACCCACATGCTCTTGTGCCACGACTGACGGTCCTCCTAGCCGGCTCAATACCCCGGGTCAACACCGCAGCCGCTCATGTCGACCCCGGCCGCCGCGCCCTTCCAACCACCACCTTTTGGTTCCTACGGTGCCCCTGCTGCTCAACCGGGAATAAGCATAGATTCCTTGATTAATGAAATCGAGCAACTCGTCGTTGCCGCCAGAGCTGAACTTGGGAGGTCGCCGTATGATACTAGTATACATACGGAGCTGAAGGCGCTGTTGGATCTGCAGACGGTTCTGAAGACTCGCGGGGCAATGCTGTCGCAAGAGCAGTTGGTGCCTGTGAAGACTCAAGTAGCTAATCTTGCCGTAAAATACCGGGCCTCAAATGCCCACCAGACTGTCACTCCTACACCCCTCATCCACGGAACCGCATTTCATGCCCCCATACAGCACCCGCCTCAACAAGTAGCACCAGTAGCCCCTGCGCCGCCTGCTTCGGCTCCAGCGGGCTCTGTGTCTCTTGACGCGCTGCTTGGTAAGGGTGCTCTGGCTGCGCTACTGAGCCGGCGGTCTGCCACGCCTCAGGCCCCGGCGCCTCAACCTCCACCGCAACCGGCAGCTGTTGCTGCTCTGCGGTCTCCTACTCCTCAGAGGGCTGAACCGCAAAAGCCGGCCACTCCTGATCCGATGGCACTCTTGGGTGCGCTGCGTGGGGTTGGTCTGTTGCCGCCCACACCGCAGCAGTCTGGTGGAACGCCAGTGAGCAACGCACCCGTTCCTCCACCTCAGGCTGCGGCTGCAGCGAATACCGCTCCCGCTACGACACCTACTCCTGCGGCCGGGGGCATCTCATTGCCACCGAATCTTGCCAGCATCCTCGCCTCGGCCCGCAACATTGCGGCGTCGTCGACACCACCACCGGTCATCATCACCAGCGGCGACATTAGTTTGACGACATCTTCATTGAAACAGTATGTGCCGGGCTTGTGTCACCAGTCTCTGTGTGATAAATACCGAAGGAGCATGTTTTCTGACAGCTAACTAGGTTCCGACCACATCTGATTCCCACCATATACGAGGCACTAGGCCCTCCATGCACCCAGTGTGGGAGACGATTCAAGACGGACCAGGAAGGAAGGAGGAGGAAGACGGCCCACATGGACTGGCACTTCCGGGTTCACCAAAGGATCGTAGAAGCAGAGAAGAGAGGTCAGCACCGAAGCTGGTATGTGGACCAGGCGGTAAGTACTTCAGGATGCCCCCCCTCCCTCGCCCCTCAGACGGGCCCGACATGGCTGACATGCCACTCTCAGGACTGGATAAAATCCAGGGAGGCCGTCGACGACAACCAAGCCGACGCGGACGCAGACGCAGCCAACAACGCGGCCGCCTCCTCGGCTGCCCAGTCATCTGGGCCCAAGATCCAGTATATCCCTGTCCCTGAGGACGGAGACAACACCAACACCGTCTGCCCAATCTGCCAGGAGAAATTCGTCACCAAGTGGCTGGACGAGGCTCAGGAGTGGGTGTGGACCGACGCCACGAGGGTGGGCGGCCGGGCGTACCATGCGAGTTGCTATGCAGAGGTCACCAGGGATGGTGGTTATGGAGCGACACCTGACCACGTCTTGGGGAAGAGGAAGGCCGAGGTGAGTCCTTTTCTGGAGGGCGGGTACTCAACATTAACGTCGTGCTAACTCGTAGAGTAGGGTGATATGGGCAATATTAGGGCGAGCCGGCTCAAGATGGACGTATGATCCTCCAAGACAGGAGGTCCCATTAAAAGCTCTCTGAGCGCACCGGGAGAACCAAGGCTTGAAGCTGCTTGGCGGGGGGCATCAGAGTCCTGGGGAGCGCCTCATCTCTTCCCGAGTGAGAGACAGGCATGCAGCTCCTACCTGGAGCTTGAGCATCTGGAGCGATTGCATCATGAAAAAGGAGACCTGGGATCCGTGAGCATTCAAGAGGATCCCACAACTATGGCGCATTGAAAAGTCTATATTCTAGCTTAGACCGTCTATGGGGACGCGACCTGAACTGCTTTCTGCTTTCTGCTTTTGTAGGGTTTCACTGGCGGTTTAGCAAGCAGTCGATATGAATTAGCCTCGTGCATTACAAACTTTGACGTCAAAACCTACATGAGCTGGCAATTTTTGTCTCCTTCGTGACGTGGCCTCCGTGAGGCGTATCTGATTGCCATTGACCAATTATGTATGGCAAGTTTACAGAAAAGAAAACAAAAAAAACTCCTTTCCGCCCTTTCGATTGTGAAATATGTCTATGCTGGCCTCCAACCAGAAGAGACGAATAGCCAGCCCCCTTTGTTTGAAGTCAACAGCTGTTCCCGCGCCCCAAGTGAACATACTGTGGGGACTCTATTCCCATCTCTGAAGACCGTCCAGGATCGGATCTTGAGATCTTGAGGTCTCAACCCAAGCCTTGCTGGCTAGTATCCTCCGTTGCCGAGTTCAACCCCGTATAAGGCGCCAACGATACGTGACGGAGGCACATGCTCACGGTTTTGGGGTTCCCTAGCTGTGAGCTCAAGATTTGCCCGAGTTGGTTGGAGGGAGGTAGAATCTGGATTCAGTTCTGCTCCAATGGGGCGGCCCCTTGTGAGGATCATACACCGACAAACCCCTGCCCTCGTCACCGAACCGAAATCAGAGTCATGTGGGCGTGCCCACAGCAAGCTCGGACGATCAGGAAACTAAACTTGAGGCGACACATGTTTACGTCTGTTCGGAGTTATGATTTAGAGATTGTACCTATATCACTTGAGTAGCATCCCTCCCATTGCAGGGGGTTGATCTGGAGGCAATTGGCGATGTTTAGATGTTACGTTACGTTACCCAGAGAGAGAGAGGGTCTTTGGAAATACGGCTGGTTTCAATCTGGCAGTGTGGGAGTGGAAATACAAAAGATGAGCAGAAAATAGAATGAAGATAGTTGGTAAACACCGGCGACCAGAATCCAAAAAAAAAAAAAAAAACCTAGTCAGCAGCCTACACAGCTACTACTGCACAAAACTCCGCACGGCGCTCTCCCACTCCGGCGTCTTAGCAAGACTCTCGACCTTCTGCACGCCACTGATGTCAGCACGCATGGTCCGCGGGTCCGAGGTCCCGTCCAGGACGGCGACGTCGCCCGGCAGCGCCATGACGAGCGCGTAGGCGGCGGCCTCGCGGCTCACGCCGGCCAGCCTGGCGACGGCGCCGACGCTCTGCTCGTCCCGGAGCAGGGCCCGCGCCCTCAGGACGCCGAAGGCCTGGTACTCGATGCCGTTGTCGCGGCAGGTCTGGCGGACGAGGGCGTCGAAGGCGTCGTCGTCGCTGTCGCGGAACCTGTTCTGCACGATGGAGGGCGGCACCGCCGTCGCCGGGTTGGCGCGGCAGAAGCGCAGGAGGTGCTGGAGCTCGTCGTCGCGCGCGTTGCTGATGCCCAGGCGGCGGACGTGGTGGGGCACGTAGGCGGAGAGGGCGGTCCAGACCGCCTCGGTGTCCTCGCGCGCCGGGTACGGGGTGTGCAGGACGACGGCGTCGAGGTACGTGGCGCCGGGGCTCGGCGTGAAGGTAAAGTTGCCCAGGGATGAGGCCAGCGAGCTGCGGACCTGCTCGGCCAGGGAGGTGGTAGGGTCGTAGGGGCAGTCACTAGGGGTGCTGGTCTCCTGCGGGCAAGGCAATCCTTGAGGATGGTCGCTTGTCCTGTTGGCTTTTACCACGTTCTTGACAGCCTGGTCGTGGGCAGGGGTGAACGTGGTCTGAATCTGTGATGAGCCGTCAGGAATAGAGACGCGAGGATGGTGGGAGAACAGGGGGAGACCTTACAAATACTTCTTTCCGTGACACTACGCCGTCTTGGATGGCTCGTCGAACTCCGGAAGCCACCAGGGCTTCCTCATAGTTCGCCGGCTGGGCTGCGGTGGCAATTGACCTGAAGCCTGCTTCCAGCGCACTATAGACCAAGCTGTCGGTCATCTCCTTTTTCCAGGCTGTGCCGTAGATGAGTCTGCCCATGACTTTGGCCAATGCTTGATATTTAGGTAGCAATCCTAACGTTGTGCTGTCTAAGAACAGTAGAGCAGAGCAGGTCTGATAACCCTGGGGAAACAGAAAGGTTAGTTGGAACAGTTGGTGATGATCGATTTCGGGTGGGCTACTACTCACTTAAATCCATGTCCGACAGTGACAAAAGGATGACAACCAAGGTTTCCTCATTCTGCTTAGCAACAAACAGAATCTAGCGACAGAAAGAGATCCGCCCGTCATACAAAGAGCCCCGTCCCAACCATGGACCCCCTCTTCGCGCCCTCGGAAAGGGCGTCTTCCCGCTCTGTGCCACGGTTGTGGGTCTGACAAAGGCCTTGTTCGCCAGTGACCTGGGGTGTGCTCAGCCTTGACGCAGCAGATTTCGACACCGCATGCATGCCCAGTATCTTCAGGAATGTAGATCCGCTCCGCGTGCTCTCCTGATCCTTAGACACTGTAAGACCCTGTAGGGAGTGTGAACACGTGAACGGGCGTTCAAGTGTCCCTTCTCCAACAAGAACAGAAGCAAAATTCCAGGTATGCATGGTCAGCATCGCCCATGTCTTCGGCGCGGGAAGGATTGGAAAAGTAGCAAGGAAGAGGCGGTCTGTCGGTGACAAGATAAGATCTTGATCTATCCCTTTCAAGACGTGCGGAGCTGACTGGCGAGGGACAGCCAGATGCGTAGGGAGAAGAGAAAACAAAGAGACTTCGGGTGAGCCGCGGGGATGGGTTTCCATATGGAAGAGCAGGCCGCTGCAGGACGAGCACTTGGTTGCAGATCGGGATGCGACCTCGTCTGGGATGTTCTGCAGGAGCGTAAAAGGACCGGCTTGCCAGTTCATCTTTTTCGTATGAGACACTGTCACTCGTGCCCAAGCAGCAACACGGATTGAGAAGATGGGCTTGCGCACACGTCGTTCCTACCTTGGTACCTTGGCCAACAGAGACAGAACCATGATGCAGCTGTCCAAGTGTGAGCCAAAAGGTTCGACCGTTTCGTCATTGGCACGCATGTGGAGGGTCAGGCAGCGTTAGGCAACCGTGAAATTCTCGTCCTGAGTAACGTGACTGAAAGACACAGCTTCAGTTCCTTGGGTCATGAGCTGTGAGGCCAATCGCAGCCTTGGACATCTGCGTGGAATGTCTCTGATTCATGGTGTTGGGAAGCCGACACAGACACGGCAAGGCGGACCGCCAGGGTGGAGGGTGGAGTGTGAAGGGTGGAGGGGCGAGCTCCGCAGTGAGAGGGGCATAGTGCGGAGAAGACATACATCATCATGAGCCTGCAGGTGCTCCCCAGGGCAGAGGGCGTGGGGCTACCCCGCGCCTCCTCTCTCTGTGTGCCCGCGAAGATATCCTTTTTTTTTGTGAAGCTGTCGACTGGTACGACAAACGGCCATCGAACCAAGCCGGTCTCATATTGAATCCTCATAGGACCTCGTGCTGTTCTCGCCAAGCAAACTGATAGTCTCGCGACGTTGACCCAATTCACGACAAAACATCATTCAGGATGGCTCCCTACAACCTCAAATGGGGCATCATGGCCACCGGTGGCATAGCAACCAGTTAAGCTCACTTCACCCACCCCAAATCACTGACTGCTGTGGGCATACATACATGCATGCACTTGCAAGCATGTACAGGCGGTGTAAGAAGCAAGACGAGAGACAAACCGGCTGACAAGACACACGCGCGCCTGCCAGCCTTTGTCAAGGATCTGCTCAACGACCCCAAGAGCCGTGACGTGCACGACGTCACCCATGAGGTTGTCGCCGCAGCCTCTTCCTCGTCCAAGTCGCGAGCCGAAACCTTCTTCAAGGACTGCGGCGTGCCAGGATCTCCCAAGGCCTATGGCTCGTATGCTGAGCTGGTGGCCGACCCGGACGTGCAGATCGTCTATGTCGCCACCCCTCACAGCCATCACTTCCAAAACGCCATGCTCGCCCTCGAGGCTGGCAAGAACGTTCTCTGTGAGAAGGCCCTGACCGTGAACGCCTCGCAGGCCAAGAAGCTGGTCGCCAAGGCCAAGGAGAAGAACCTCTTCTTCATGGAGGCCGTGTGGACGCGATACTTCCCCCTGAGCATCAAGGTCCGGGAACTGATCACGTCTGGGGAGATCGGGACCGTGTACCGGGTCACTGGTGAGTTTTGGAGTGATTGCATAGTTTCCTCCATTGGGCACCTGTCATGCAGTAGTGTACTTGACCGTTGTGGCAACCCCTTGGGGCAACCCCTTGCGGACCGTCTGAACGTGCCGCGGGCTGACATGTTATGCGATGCGCTCACGTCGCCACAGCCGACAACTCGTTCAACAACAACAAGCCGGACGGCTCGCTGTCGTTTGATGACTCCCACCGCATGGTCAACACGAACCTGGCCGGCGGCGCCCTCCTCGACCTGGGCATCTACTCCCTGACCTGGCTGTTCCAGACCCTGTACCACCTGCAAGAGGACAAGGAGGCCCCCAACGTGGTGGCCAGCATGAACAAGTACCGAACCGGCGCCGACGAGAACACGACCCTCGTCCTGGCCTTCCCGCAGCACAAGCAGATGGGCATCGCGACCACCGGGCTGAGGGCGGCGTCCGACATTGATGGGCAGGGTACCGCGGGCCCAGCCATGAGGATCCAGGGGTCCGAGGGCGAGATCCAGGTCGCGGCGCCGGCCTACCGCCCGCTGCAGTACAGGGTCATCAGGAAGTCGCAGCCCGGCAAGGCCGAGGTTGTCGACTGCCCGATCCCCCAGGACAAGGCGAGGAACTGGGGACATGGCATGTTCTGGGAGGCCGACGAATGCGCCCGGTGCCTCCGAGACGGGAGGCTCGAGAGCGCCACGCTGCCCTGGCAGGAATCCGTTGTCATCATGGAAGTCATGGAGGAGGCCCTGAAGCAAGGGGGCGTCGAGTACCCGGCGCTCATCACGTCGGACGTATTCGACCCAAAGAGCCCCCTGAACACGGGCAACCAGTAGGGCGGACACTCCATTATTATTCGAGGTTCGTCGCGCCGGCCAACGGGCTGGGGCAGAGGGCATGGAAAGGGCTTGCTGCCGCCCGACCCATGCCACCGGGGGCCTCCCAGCCGGAGAATGGTGGTTGGTGGTTGGGGAAGCCGGGGAGGGGGCTCGATATAGAATGAACAGACTGTGAGCGTGAGCGTGAGCGTGAGCGTGAGCATACATAGATAGTATGTATGTACACGTGCACACGACGCGTCGGTGTCCCCTTCGCAGCAAGGCAGGTCAAGGTCAGCCTGCCCGCGTTTCAGCCCTGCCGTTGGGCTCAGGCCGCATGACCGAGCCTGAAATCAATAGGAGACGATAGTAACAAATGACGAACGAACGGTTCTTCAAGACGGGCTGTCGGCCCATCGGTGAGGGATCTCGTGAACCAGACGTTTGCAATTTGTAATGCAGCGGCTCGGACCAATCAGGCACAGCACAAGGCATGTCGAGTTCGAATCCGGAGGAAGGGGGGAAGGGGAAAGGAGCGCCTCGAGACACAAGTTTCGACTGATGAGGCCGAGAAGGGCTGGGCTATGGACAAGGATGGCCGGCACTATGATGATGTACATGGTTTCTTGCAGCACAAGGCCGTCGGAGAATAAACCTAACGGCAGAAGCGAGCAGATCGAAATGATTGACTGATGATGATGAGGGGGAACACAGGGCAGGGCAGGCTACAGGGCTACAGGGCTTACTCAAAAAAGACACACGGCCCCCCGAAATAACACAAAAGCTCCGCAGCTCCAATCCTGGTCCGTTTTTGATATACACACGCCGGCCCAGACGACGGAGCCGTGGACGCCCCCCCCTCCCTTCTCCAGTAGTACCGAGTACAAGGTGCAACCATACGGGCCCAGAAAAAGAAAATCAAGGGGAAAGAAAAAAAGAAAAGAAGAAAAAAAAAGAGAAGAAGAACCCCACCCGCGCATGCGCACATGTACACTACAGGCTCACACACCCGCACACCCACACTCACCCTCACCCACATCCTGTCAAGGGTGCGACAAAGGTGCAACCAACGTACACTACAGTCCCGGTACAACGACACACACACATGGCCCCCCCCCTTCTTTGTTGCCCGATCGATTGTCTCTGCAAGATCCCACGCCTACAAACGACACGGTGGGTCCTGCCGAGAAATATTGTCTCGGGCACCTGCACCTGCACCTGCACCACCTGCTGCACCTGCACCTGCACAGGGCTCGTCCTCGCAGACCGTTGAGCCTCAATCCGACGACACACGGCCTGCTGCTTCTGACTCTGCTTCTGCTGCTTCTTCTTTTTGTCGGTCTGACAGGCGGTCTGTCTCGTCTCTTGTACTCGCATGCGTCCTCGTGTGTACAGCCAAGTCCTCTGTTCCACCTCCCTTCCCATAGTACACTTTAGTGCATTACCCGCGGGCAGGCAGACAGGAGGATCAACCTCACAGCCCCAGCTAGAGAGCGAGCGATGATACCGTTCCGCCTGCATCTCGCTGGCCCTCATGCAGCCGCCTGACTGCTTCACGCTTCACGCTGCACGCTGCACACACACTCTCTCTCACACCGCGGCCACCCACACCCGCAGGCAGGCAGGCACACCCCCCCCTTACGAGATCATCTCACAAGCGTTCGGGCCAAAGGGACTGGCCAGCCACCATCGATAGAGTGGTATCCTGTAATAAAACTCCGAGGGCTGCGCATCCACTGGTTCGGTCGGGTAACACCACAGTTGGGGGCCGCAGGCTGACCACCTCGCCTCGCTGCTTGTACTCCACTTGTACCGGAACAGTCACTGCTGCTGTTTCTGCTACTGTGACAGGTCTCATCGAAAAAGTACCGCGACCGCAGACGTTGAGAGGACAAGGGCCAGGGGACGAGAGGACGAGCGGACGAGCGGCAGGGGACCACGAGGATCGGCTCGATTCGACGACTCGAATACTCTCGACCCGGCCTCTGTGGTACGTAGTACTCTCGAGTGACAGCGCGCGTGACAAAGGGCTCAACGCACAGGGCACACAGGGCACAGGCAAAGGGCACACGGACACACAGGCGCACAACGGGGCGGCAGGCTTGTTACACCATCGGCACTACCTGCTGCTGTGCTCTGTTCCGCAGGCCTTCTGTTCCGTTCTATCCTGTCCTGCCAGCCTGCCAGCCTGCCAGCCTGCCCACCTCGCCCTACCCGGTTCCGGCCCAACGGTCTTGAGAGACGACATCCGCACTAGGGTGTGATCTGGGGTCGGACCGTGCTGAACCTTATCTGGACCTGTCCGCTGGAACTAGCCCAATCCGAAGCCTTAGATCCGGGATCACTTCGCCTGCAACGGTCCTGCTTGCATATCGGATCACCACACACGCACACATACTTGGTACGCGCACACACCAGCCGGGCCATCGCACCGCGAGTTACCCCCCCTTTTTTCTTCCGACGAATCCAGGCGACGCAGACACTGATCAGGCCGTCTGGTACTGCCAAGAAGTGCTCTGCTTGAGCTGTCCTCAGACCGCGGCAGCTCTCCGCCCCACCAACCAGCGCCCCTGCACGCGCCCCGGGGCGGAAATTGCAGTGTGCGCCCTGCAGTGTCCAGAGCACGGCCATGGTGCTGGAATCCCCTCCCGCGGCGAGGCCATCGCAGCCCGGCGACGGCGACGGGCTAGCAGACGCTTACGAGGAGTCCCATGTCCACGGCGTGTACGAGGCAATCGCCTCGCATTTCAGTGCGACGCGACACAAGCCGTGGCCCTTTGTATCGTCATTTCTGGCTTCGCGTCCACCGGGCTCCGTGGGCCTGGACATTGGCTGCGGGAATGGCAAGAACATGGGCGTCAACCGGGATGTCGTCATGCTGGGCTGCGACAGGAGCGCTGCCCTAGTGGCCCTCGCCAGGGACTCGATGTGCACCGCACGCTACCGGAAACAGCAGCAGCAGCAGCAGCAGGGTGAGGGCAGGCTGGCAGACCCCGAGGCAGGCCCGGCACCCCCAACACAGGGGGGTATCATGCCAGGCGCGGACGCCATCGTGGCCGACAGCCTGGTCCTGCCCTTCAGGGAGGCTAGCGCCGACTTTGTCATCTGCATCGCCGTGATCCACCACCTTTCCACCAGGGAGAGGCGGGTAGACGCCATCAGGCAGCTCCTGCGGTGCGTGAGGCGGGGAGAATGCCGCGGCGCGCCAGCAGGGGCGAGGCCCCAGCCGCATGATGCGCATGATGCTGCAGGCGCCGCTACAGGCGCCGCGGCTGCGCAGGGCTCGAGCCCAGGCTCAGGCCAAGTACTCGTGTACGTCTGGGCGCTGGAACAGAGCGGCAGCAGGAGGGGGTGGGCTGAAGGCGGGGAGCAAGACCTGCTGGTCCCCTGGGTGATGAAGGCACCCCAGCAGAAGAAGAAGTCAAGGGTGAAGGGCCAGAAGAAACAAGGACAGCGGCAGAAGCAACCCGAGGGCGGTGTCGCGGCAGCAGAAGCAAAGACGCAGCATGTGGACAGCTCAACAGATGAACGTCGCGGGCCAAGCGGCGGTGAAGGAGGCGACAGCACGTCGGATGGCGGGCAGCAGCAGCAACAACAGTATTGCCAGCCACAACAGCACCGACAAGACATGCAGGACAAAGCCGTTGTAGCCGACACTACTGCAGATCCGGGCACAGCCGAAAACGACGTGGCCGACGGGAACGCGCAGGAAGCAGCAGCCCACACCGACAAGACTTTCCACCGGTACTACCACCTCTACAGAAAAGGCGAGCTGGAGGAAGAGGTCATCGCAGCAGGGGGCTCGGTTCTGAACAGTGGCTACGAAAGAGACAATTGGTGGGTCATTGCAGGGTGACCCGAGCAGAATATCTGACCTGAGGGGGGGGGACAAGACCAAGAGGAGAAAATGAAAGGAGGACGGGGCCCCCCTGGAGGACAATCAACGGGCATGGCGGGATCGAAACGATTGACAGAAAACGATCTAGGGCTCCATCGATGATCCATCTCATCGCTTGCTTCTTTCTGATCGGCGCGCGGGAGGTGTTTGATGGTTAGATACGCTGTGACTACACCGTCAGGCCAGAACTCTATCGAGCTGCTCCCAACCATTGTCCGAGGAGCATATACACTCTCATACACGCCCGCACGCATGTGCCAGATGTGGCCCTCACGAGACCCAGAGTGGACCAAAATGTCAGACACGCGCGATTCGAACTCAAGCCCGGCTAGTCTAGACGCTTCGGCAGATGATGTGGTGCGTGGTCCTCAGTGGCCCGGTGGTGACGGCGTCCCCGGGAAGGGACACCGAGGGCAAATAAGGGGTCTCCACACTTTTCTGTCCCAATATCAGGTGCCGTGTTGGCATCAAGTCTCATCTCCCCCGGTCGTTTCATTCCATTTCCATCCCATCCATCACTATGCCCGGGGAACCACACTAGGGTCGGGAATGAGGAGGCATGAGGAAAGCTTCATAGAAAGCGCTGCAGCGCAAAAATGAAAAGGGACAAACAAGTCTGGTAGGATGATGTATTTGCGGATCCTCTGCGTGTATGCAACGAATACCGATTCCCCACCATCCCGCGATCCAATCTTTGCCCACGGGTGGCGTCCCGACTCTCAACCCATGAACCCCCTCCCACCCCCGAGCAATATCTCAAACCCGAGCGTGTCAGCGGTCATGTATGTTATGTCCGCGATTCCCAGTCTACCTTTATTCCCTTGCCTCCCCCACACCCCGGGAGCTCTCGGTTCCTGGGCGCCCCGCTACTGGAGAACTATGCTGCGCGAGATGGCCGCCGGGGGAGGAGGAATGGGGGACGGGATGGCTGAAGGACACGTGCGGTAACGATGAGATGGGGGGAAAAGAAGAATTGGAAGAAAAAAAAAGGTAATCTGTATGATTATGCCGCTGGGTAATAACAAGTAGTGACTGTACAAGAAGCCGCCGCGTCTCAAGGCGTTTGAAAGAGAGAGGGGAGTTGCCTCTCCCTCCCTCTCTCTCTCTTTGTTGGGATTGATGATGTTGGGCTTTGTGTTATCCCTCCGTTTCTGCTTCCCTTACTTGATGATCCTGGGTCATCCCGCCCGCCCCCATCATCAACAGAGGCAGAAAGGTACGGGGGAGACAACCCAGTCGGGCTGATACTTCTTGTTCGTCGCAAGTAAGCATCACGAACCTCTTTCCCTAGACTCCAGATCCATGCAATGTAGTCCACCAGCCCCTTCATTCCGGCCGGCCCGTCCATGCCCCGTCGCCACGCCGCCACCGCCGCCGCCGCCGCTTCCCATGCCAACGTTAAAATTCCTGCGGGAAGTCTTCTCCCAAGAGGAGTGGAAATACCCGTGAAGCAACATCCCTCCTCGCGGACCCCTTCTTACTCACACACCCCCTCCCACCCCCCTTCCTCAGGACCCCCCGGCCCCCCTCCCGAGCCACTCGGATGAAAATTGTCCAACCCTCCCCTCCACCTCGTCCCGGCGTGTCCGGCTGCGTGTTTGAAAAAGGACAGACGAAGATGGGAAGGGGGGGGTCCCCAAAGGGAACCCAGGGCCCTGGGAGAGCGCCTGGGTGGGGATCCGCTGGCGAGGAAAAAGGAAAGGGTGGAGAGGAGGAGGAGGAGGAGGGAGGTAGGGAGGGGGGGCTTGTTTTGGTATCGTAGGTTTAAAAAGCAAACAAGAAGTTTGGATAAAAGGAAACCGGCTCGCATGAAAGGCAAAAATCTCCCCGAAAAATTTCCCAGGTGGACCAAAAATAAGCACAGGTTGCTCCGGCCGTCTCCGCCCCGCCAGCCCCCTTCTCGGTATGATGATGATGAATGCATGTGATGCTTGGTTCTCGCTCTTTTTTTGGTTCGCCCAAATCGGGACAAAACCGCAATCAAAACAGACAGGAGGAAAACCCAAGGAGGACAAAAAAAACCAAAAAACCAAAAAAAAAACCACCAAACAAGACAAAAGAGAAACCAGAATTGTGGATAAACCTGTTCCGATTCCAAAAATGCACACCGTAAAATGCAATAGTACCGTGTTGCCCCCCCAGCGTATCTCATTCGCATCGCATCGCATCGTCGTGGATCCCTGGGCCCGTGTTCCCATGCCATCCCCCGCTCTCCACCCCGTCAACAAGGTCCGTTTCCAACTTGGCGACGCAGACGATCCCCGTGTGATCCTCGCGGCCGATGTGTTTCTTGTGGAAGAACGTTGAACCACCGCATCCCATCGTCCTCCTACCCTGGCACGGCCATGTCCGTTCCCAGCCTCCCGTCCCTTGGTCCCCTTGGTCCCGCCCAGTCCGTCCCATCTTGTTTTATGACGCTGTGTATGTGTAGGAATACCTCTAACCACCCCAGGAAAATTCACATCGTAGTCTTCGTAACTTTCGTCCTCGTCCCGAATTCATGCACAGGGGTCACACTCCGTCCATGTCTCTC